>JAPVLO010003240.1:0-22981 GCA_027257055.1 Cephalopachus bancanus
AGGACCTGGGTTTTTTTTTTGTTGTTTTTTTTTTGTAGGTAGTTTTCTTATCATGTAGTCAATTTTCTTTATTGTTATTGGTCTATTTAGGGTCTCAATTTCTTCTTATTTCAACCTAGGCAGGTTGTGTGATGACAGAAAGTCCTCCATTTCCTTGAGGTTTTCGAGTTTGTTTCCATACAAGTGTACATAGTAGTCTCTAATGATCTTTTGTATTTCTTCAGGGTCAGATGTGACTTTATCTTTTGTGTTTCTGATTGTGCTTATTTCAGTTTTCTCTCTCTTTTTTTTGGTCAGTCCAGCTAGGGGATCATCAATCTTGTTTATCCTTTCGAAGAACCAGCTTTTTGTTTCATTTATTTTTTGTATTATCTGTTTGTCTTCTATGTCCTGGATTTGAGCTTTTATTTTCGTGATCTGCATTCTTCGGCTGAAATTAGGGTTTTGTGGTCTTGCTTTTCCAGCTTCCTTAGGTGGCTTGTTAGGCTGTTAATTTGTGCTCCTTCCATTTTCTTCATGTGCGTTTGTAGGGATAAAAATTCCCCTGTTACTACAGCTTTCATGGCGTCCCAGAGATTTTGGTAAGATGTTTCTTCCTTTTCATTTATTTCCAGGTATCTTTTGATCTCTATTTTGATTTCATCATTGACCCAGGAGTTGTTTAGCATCATGTTGTTTAGTGTCCATATCTTTCTGGGTTTGGGGGGGACCTTGCTGGTGTTAATGTTTATTTTTATTCCACTGTGATCCGAGAAGGTGCATGGCAAATTTTCGGTCCTTTTAAATTTGCTTATGCTTGATTTATGGCCAATTATGTGGTCGATCTTAGAATATATTCCATGCAGTGATGAGTAGAATGTGTATTCTGTGGTCTTTGGATGGAGTGTTCAGTAGGTATCAATTATGTACATTTGGTCAAGAGTCACATTGAAGTTCTGGATCTCATTGCTGATTTTTTGTCCTGATGATCTGTCTAGGGTTGTGAGTGGGGTATTAAAGTCCCCAGTTATGATGGTGTTAAAGTCAATATCTTTCTTTAGTTTTCCTAGAAGTTGCTTTATGAAAGATGGTGCACCTATTTGGATGCATATATGTTTAGGATAGATATTTCTTGTTGATGGAGTGAACCTTTTATCATTATGTATTGGCCTTCTGTATCTTTTTAAATTTTTGATAGCTTAAATGGTATTTTGTCTGAAATAGGATCACAACTCCTTTCTTTTGTGTTCCATTCACCTGAAAATTTGTTTCCCATCCTCTTACTTTGAGTCTGTGCATGTCCTTTCTAGTGAGATGGGTCTCTTGCAGTCAGTATATTGTCACCTGGTGATATTTTATCCATTTTGCCCTTCTATATCTTTTCAGTGGTGCGTTTAGTCCATTCACATTCAGGCTAATTATTGAAATATGAGAGTTTGTCCCTATCATAGAGTTCTTATACAGTTGTTGTTCTTCTACTTGGTTTTTTGTCTTTCTTTTGGTTTTGGGGTTGGTTCATGTGTATTTTATTCTTTTTCCTGTTCTCTTGTGAAGAACATTGTTCTTTTTTCCTTTTCTTCTGTATTTAGTACTTTCTTAAGTGTTTTATGTAGAGGTGATTTGGTTGCAGCATATGTTCTTAGGGATTGGATATATGGGAAAGATTTTAATCATCCCTTGCTGTTGTAGCTTAACTTGGCTGGGTAGGTTATTCTTGGTTGAAGTTGTTTATCTTTTAGGACTTTGAAGACAGAGCTCCAAGCTCTCCTAGCCTCCAGGGTTTCTGTAGATAAATCTGCTGCTATTCTAATTGGTCTTCCATTGTGGGTGTTCTGGCCTTTTTCTCTTGCTGCCTTTAGGATTTTTTGTTTTATGCCTTCTTTGTTTAGGCGAATTATTATGTGTCTAGGAGTTGGTCTTCTCATTTGTTGTCTTGCAGGGGTTCTCTCAATCTCTTGTGTTTGATTTTTGCATCACTGATTAAATAAGGGAAGTTTTCTTGAATGATCTCATGGAAAGGTTTTTCCAGTGTGATCTCTCTCTTTCTGCCTCAGGAAGGTCAATTACTCTTAGGTTCAGTCTCCTGAAGTAATCGCTCATCTCTTGAAGGTTTTGTTCTGTCTTTTTGAGTTTGTTATCTAATCATAGATAACAAGCTCAAAAAGTTTGGGTTAGTTCTCTATTTTGGTCTTCAAGCTCTGAGATTCTTTCTTCTGCTTGGGTAATTCTGCTTTCCATGCTTATCAGTTTGTTATTTATTTCATTCACAGTATTCTTTATTACTGTTATCTCAGTTATCAGCTCCTGCCTAGTTTCTTCTTATCTCTCCTCCATTCTTTTTAATCTCTCCTTTAATGTCTTGATATCTAGGTTTGTAGTTTGGGACCAGTCATTCTGGGGGCTCTTCATTGTTTGCATTCCGAAGTCAGTTTTTCAGTGCCTGCCCTCCCAGGGGTCTGGGAGAGACCCATATTCTTCTTTTGGTTTTTCTTCATTTGTGTAGATTTTTCTCTCTCTCCCCATTTCCCTCCCCTTCTTCAATTCTGTTTTTCAAGGAAGGTGGGGTTGCTTTTATTTCACTTGTGCAATCTCTTCTTCTTCCTTATGAGGGTCCTCTGGCTTTGTTCACTTTTGAGGTTGGAGTGTGGGCTGCGGGTTGTACTTTTTGCAGTTTTGAGGTTTAATTGAGGGGGAATCTGTGATTCAGAATCTATATGCTGATTCCAGCATCCACCAACAGGTGTTGGGTACACTGGAACCTATTTCCCACTGCATTACAATCTGTCTGTGCAGCGGTATGTAAGTTTAGTCCCTGGATCAAAAGGAGGTACAAAAGAGGAAAATAATGGAGGAAGGGGTGGTCAATAGGAAGAGAGAAAGAGATGAGAGTAAGAGAGAAAACAGACATACATACCTACTAACATTTGAAAAAGAGACACAAGGCCGGACAGAAGTGAAAAAAACACGTGAGCCAAATTCCCTAAAGGATATTGGTAGCTACACAGAGACAGACCAATAAATTCATGAAACAGATAGTGTAAGTCAGAACGCAAACAAAAGTGAGCAAAACAAAGTCAAAATGATAAAATCAAAAGTCAAAATAAGAGATCAGACTTGCTCCAGAATCTTTCCTGAGTGTCTAAGGTCTCTTGGCCTCTGATCTCCAGCCTCTCCCCTTTGTTTTCCTTGTAGGCAGCTAGATTTACTGGCAGCTTGGGTTTGTTTTTTTTAGCCTGCTGCCTGGGAGGTCTGCGATGATGCCTTTGTCTGATTCAGCAGGGGAGGGGCTTTGTCTCCTGTTTAGCGATGTTACCTTAGGAACCAAGGTGGGGGCTGCTGATATGTGGGTGGGGCAATGCAAATCTCTGCCTGGAGAATGGCCGAGGTGGCGGCTTCACTTTAGTGGATCTTTTCTCTCCTCTTGTCTGGGTCCCTGTGTGATCCACTGTGACGGACTGTGCTGGAGTGGGAGGCACTGGGGATCAGCTGCACAGCTGGGCACCGGATCTGGGGTGCCACCAGCAGCCTGGGGCGGAGGAGGGGGTCAGGAATTCCCTCCTCTGGAGCTGAGAGCCTATGATCAGCACCTCCTTAAGATATGCTGCTCCCTTACACAAGCATGGGATCACGCCCTGAGTGCCTCAGCCAGGGTAGGCCCAGAGCTCCAGAGCTCCAAAGCTCCAAAGGGCAGGCGGTTGGCTGCGAGATTGGCCATGGGTCCCTCACAGGGTACTTCAGCCAGAAATGGGACTGGTATCTCTGAGGGGTGGGTGCCCAGAGCCTCCCTGGGTGACAGACAGCTTGGTGCTGGTGCTGGGGTGAGACAATGTAGCCAGGGAAAGAGCCAAGATCCAGAACTCCTGTGTGGGCAGGAGTCACAAATAGTGGAGCAGCAGCAGCCAGGGGCCACAATATCCTGCCCTGCGTGGAACCGAATGTCCCCAGGCCTCGGACCAGTGCAGCTGGCGGTGGGCAGGGGAGTGGGGGAAGAAAAGTAAGAGTCATTTTGGGAACTCACGTTCAGAGAATCTCACAGATCCACCTATGCCATCACCATCTTACCGGAACTGGCTGTGTCTTATTTGCAGTTTTCTCACCCCAAAATATGGTAATGTCCACCTTACAGGGTTGAAGAATTGAATGAGTCAGTGCAATGTAAAGTTCCTAGCTCAATCCTTGACATACCTTGAGGTCTCAGTGAGGATTGATATTATAATTTTACTCTTCATAGAAATTTGTGAAAAATTCTCATTTGCTGTTGACTAAAACTACCAGCAGTTAAGATGCTGGTGGCCCAAAGGCCATCTCAATACTTCATTAATTTCTCTTCCAAGATTCTTAATGCTTGGTAGTCCTTACAGAAGAAGAATAAGTACAACTTTGGTGTCTTTGTGAACTAATGTTGAGTGTTACATCTTTATTTATTTTTTATTTTTATTTTTTGAGTTGGTCTCGCCCCATTGCCCAGGCTGGAGTGCAGTGGCACCCTCATGGCCACCCTAGCATTGACCTGCTGGGTTCCAGTGATCCTTCTGCCTCAGCTTTCCAAGTAGCCAGAACTACAGGGGCATGCTATCATGCCTGGATTATTTTTAAAATTTATTTATCGTAGAGACAAGGTCTCACTAAGTTGCCTGGGCTGGTCTTGAACATGTGGGCTCAGGGAATCCACTTTCCTCAGCCTCCAAAAGTGCTGTGATGACAGGCTTTGGCCACCGTGCCCGGCCTGAGTGTTAAAACTTTAAATGTCATTTTTACATGTTAAGGAGGTAAAAGGAAGGCAATTCATGAAATCCCAGGTAGTGATTTAGTGCAACGGTTAGTGCTAGGGCTCTGAGTAGGAATGATAAGGCTTTGAGTGCTGACCATGTGACTGTGGGCACATCAATTTACCTTTGAGAGTCTGAAATCATCTTTAATTGTGGGCAGGAGGAACACCTTCCTCACTGGATTTATGTAAAGATTAAATGATAAATTGCATGTAAAGTGCCTTGAACATAACTAGTGTTTAATAAATGGTGACCTTCATCAACATACAGGGTCTGAAAATTAAGTTTGTGAACTCATCCTAGAAAAAGTGCTGCATGTCTCATTGCTGAATATCACTATGGATGCCTTCAAGGTACTCCCATTGGAAAACTATGGACTGACACCAGCGCCTTGTCCACCTATCAAAGCAGTTTTGGAACTCTGTTTCTGGAATGGCCGCAGAGTTGTTATCACGAGAATGTCAGAATTTGAATTAGAGCAATGAACAAACATTAAATTTCTTGCTAAACTTGGCAAGAGTGGAAGTGAAATTAAGAATATGTTAGTCCAAATTTATGGGGGATAATGCCATGAAGAAAACAACAGTGTACACATGAATTAAACATTTTCCTGAGAGGAGAGAAAGCATCACTGATGAAGAGAGGTCAGGACGGCCAGTAATGAGCAGAACTGATGAAGACATTGCAAAAATTCTTCAAATTATGTGTCAAAATCATCAACTGACTGTGAGAAGCATAGCAGACCAAATAAGCCTTGACAGAGAAACACTTAGGAAAATCATAAATGAAAACCTTGGCATGAGAAAGATGTGTGCAAAAATGGTCCTGAAGGCGCTCTTTCACCACAACAATGTACCAGCTCACACACCACTGTCTGTGTGGGAGTTTTTAGCCAGTCAACAAATAACTGTGTTGGAACACCCTCCTTACTTACCTGATCTGGCCCCCGGTGACTTTTCTCTTTACCCAAAGATAAAGGAAATTTTGAAACAAGACATTTTGATGACATTCAGGACATCAAGGCAAATGCGACAACAGCTCTGATGGCCATTCCAGAAGAAGAGTTCCAAAACTGCTCTGACAGGTGGACGAGGTGCTGGCATCAGTGCATAGCTTCCCAAGGGGAGTCCTTTGAAGGTGACCATAGTGATACTCAGCAATGAGGGATGGAGCACTTTTCTGGGATGGCTCGTGAACTTAATTTTCAGGTTCCAAAATGACACCCCCACCATTATCCTGTCATCAGCAACATCACCACAGTCGCTTTCATTATGACCTCTATCATCACCATCATCATCACCTTCATCATCCTCATTGCCATCATCAACATCCCCACCCTATATTGAGTCCTTTGGGGCTAATATTTAGCATGCACTTTTTCTACCACTGGGGAATCTGAACTCAAATGAAATTAATAACATGAGGATGGCAACAATTATACAGAAAACGAATCATAGAAGTAGAGAATAGGGCTTGACGTCTTCATCTTTAGTCTCCCATGTTAGCGTCCTTTCCCCTGAACCAAGCTCTGTATGTATGTAAGTCTCCATATTTCTCAAACTTCCAGGTGTGAATGGAATACAAGAAATGGCTGAGTGGGATGCGGAAGGGAGTTGAAACTGAAAGCACAGAGATGTCTCACTCAACCACCCACAACAATACTGTAAGATCAGCTCCTCTGGAAGGCTGAGCCCAACAGCTTATGCTTCCAGGAGCTTTTCAGTTCCTTGAGTTGAAAGAAGAGAAAACATGTCAGGTTCCCGCTTTATGCAGCTGAAGTTTCTGGTTTTTGAGACCCAAACAAGAAAAACTCTGTCTTCCTCCCTCCCCCCCCCCCCACTTTTTCTTATTCTCTGTTTCTTTCTTTTCTTCTTTCTGTCTTTTAAGATTCTCTGCTTCATTATTTCCTCCCTCCTTCTCTCCTTTTCTTCCTTCCACAAAGACTCAAAGTACATTTAACAAAAATAAACTTTAAATTTATTTAACAACATTCATGTAGCAAATATTTATTGCCCACTATAAATAGATCGGTTTCTCCCAGGCATCGTTTAGGTGAAACACCAGTGGCCACACTAACGGACGTTTGTACTCTCACAGAGATGTCATTCTAGTGGGGTGGAGGCTGGACAACAAGCCACAAAAAGCGAAAGTTATAACATATTAGAAAGTGATGTAAGCTACTCAAGAAACAGAGCCATGGAGAGCCATCAAGGAACACATGGGGCATTTAGCTGTAAGTCGGGCAGCCATGAGGCACTTCATTGAGAAGATGACATTTGGGTAAAGACTGGAAGGCTAGGCCGGGCTCGGTGGTTCAGACTGTCATCTCAGCACTTTGGGAGAATAAGGCAAGTGGATTGCCTCAGCCCACGGGTTTGAGACCCTCCCAGGCAACTTGGCGAGACCTCATCTCTACAATAAATTAAAAATTAGCCGGGCATGGTAGTGCATGCCTGTAGTTCCAGTACTTGGAAGGCTGAGGTGGAAGGATCACCGGAGCTCAGCAGGTAGAGGCTGCGGTGGCTGGGAGCATGCCACTGCACTCCAGCCTGGGTGACAGAGTGAGACTCCAACTCAAAAAAAAGACTGGAAAGCTGTGTATGATTTTTTTAAAATGACCTCTGCTTTGTTAAATTATCTAGATTTGAAAGACTTGGAGTATAATCTAAGAATTTTGGTCAGAAGTCATAGATTTCTGAATGCTGTGACTCTTGTAACCCGGGCTTGTTCCTTGATACTATGCCCACAGAGCTGTTACAAGAGATATGAGCTTGATTGGGCATGGTGGCTCACGCCTGTCATCCCAGCACTTTGGGAAGCCGAGGAGAGAGGATTGCCTGAGCCCAGGGGTTCTAGACCATCCTGGGCAACTTGGTGAGACCTCATCTCTACAAAAAAAATTGAAAAATTAGCCGGGTATGGTGGCAGGTGCCTATAGTCCAGCTACTTGGAAGGCTGAGATAGAAGGATAGTCTGAGCCCTGAGGGTGAAGGCTGTAGTGGCTGTGATTGTATGACTGCACTCCAGCCTGGACAACAAAGTGAGGCCCCAACGGGCGGGAGGGAGGAGCAGAGGGAAAGAAGCCTTGTTTGAAACATGGAGCTTCTAAGCCACGGTAGCTACTCATCACGAGAGTCAAAGGATGCCAAGTAAGTTCAATGCTCAGAATATTGCCTGGGACCACGGGAAGGTCCCTGTAATGTCTGTGAAAAGATAATTTAAAACAACCATTATAGACGGTGATTTTGGGGGGTGAAAATGTTGTAAAGTCAGCTATTAGGGTGTCTTTACTGAGCTTTGGATCTTATAGAACTCCCAGCTTGTCATTTCTAGGTAAGTGAGAAGCTTCAGTTCATTTCTGAAGTGTTGGCTGGGTGTGGTGGCTCACGCCTGTCATCCCAGCACTTAGGAAGGCTGAGGCAGGAGGATCGCTGGAGCCCAGGAGTTTGAGACCAGCCTGGGCAACATAGCAAGACCTCATCTCTATGCAAACAAACAAACAAGCAAATAAATAAATAAATTCTGAAGTGTAAATTTATCTTTCATTCTTTCTCCTTGTTCTCTCCCTCTGAGGAGGAGGAATCGAGGAAGCCATCAGGATCATTTCCTAGGAAAGATGCCACATTGGCTGAGTCGCAGCCGCAGGTTCACCTCATCTCTGCTTCTTGGCAGAAAGCGAACTGACCTATTCATCACAGCGCCCCCTGTGCCCCCATAGGGATTGGGCGGATGCCCCCCTATTGCCTGTCTTGCCTGCAAAGGGTACTGTCTCGTTCTTCTCTTTTGGCCTTCATCTCCACAGAAAGGTTGGGGGCATGTGGGAGAATTCTTAGAACTAGAATCTTGTAGTGTGTCCCAGGAGTGAAGTGACCAAATCGTGCTTTTTCATGATGAGGGGGGAAAGTGGATATTTTTCTTCTTTCAGCTTTTGCCTCCTTGCCTGTGATCCATCCACTGGCATCTGGACTCAGCTCATGGCTCTCTCTCTGGGACCTTGCTGTATTTGGTGCTTCTAAAGATCTTACACTCTCACTTCATGTTCACATAATTCAATCATTCCCGTAGGGATACATATGAAAGGTATTCTTGCTGTGCAAGCATGCACCATCCTCCCAGCATAGAGATGTCTTGGTCACAGGAAGGATCTTTTGGCCAAGTCACAGGCACTTCTCATTTTCCAGATCTGAGGTTTTTCAGGCCTACGTGTGTACTTAGGTTAAAGATCATTTTGTTTTCTTAGGCTGGGCTCAGTGGCTCAGCCTGTAATCCCAGCCCTTTGGGAGGCTGAGGAGAGTGGACTGCCTGAGCCCATGGGTTAGAGACCAGCCTGGGCAACTTGGCGAGACCTCGTCTCTACAATAAATCAAAAAATTATCTGGGTATGGTAGCATGTGCCTGTAGTTCTGGCTACTTGGAAGGCTGAGGCGGAAGGATTGCCAGAGCCCAGCAGGTCGACGCTGGGGAATGCCTGAAACAAAACAGTCATTTGGCCTTTTTAAAAAAGTTATTTCTAATTGCTTTACCAAAGTTACTGGTTTTTAGGTGTGTTTATTTAGCATGTATATAAATGTGGATGCCTTTCTTATCAGAAAACATTATCAAAAATATTTTAAATGATAATGACCGTCAATGTTAAAATAGCACCCAAGAGTCATCATTTATTTGAAGAAATTTCAGGATGGGAACAGTGACTCATTCCTGTAATCCCAGTGCTTGGGGAGGCCAAGGTGGAAGGATCACTTGAAGTCAAGAGTTTGAGACTACCCTGGCTAACACAGGGAGACCCCCTCTCTACAAAAAATTTAAAAATTAACCAGGTATGGTGGCAGTCCCAGCTACTCGGGAGGTTAAGGTAGGAGGATCACTTGCACCCAGGAGTTGGAGGTTGCGGTGAGTTATGATTGCATCACTGCACTCCAGCTTGGGCAACACAGCCAGATCCTGTCAGGAAAAAAAAAAAATACACACACACACACACACACGGGGGGGGGCAGGGGAAATTTCATGTGAGGTTTTTGGGTCTCAGACATAGGATAGAGGCTCTTTCTGCCTAATCAGCTCAAATGTCTCATCCACAATGTGAACAGAATACATGATCCAATCTACCCGCTGGCTTTGAAATCATGTGATTTCTTTTAAAAAGTTACAATGTAGGGATATTCACATGATTTCAAAATGTGTACATTGCATCATGTCAAATACACAAGATTAGAACACATGAAATGCAAACTCTCTGGGAAGTTGAACTATTCTTGTGCTTCATTCTCACTCATGCTGCTCATGCTTTCTGGCCCCTGACAGTTGCAAAAAGACAGAATAAACAAGTATTCTAGGGACTTCAGGTGTGGATTCAGGCTTCTTTGTAAATGTTTTTCCTGCCCAGATGGAGGCTGCCTCTTTCTTTCTTGCCCCTTGAATCCCTTTGCATTCTCTTCCAGAACCAGACTGGCTTCCTTCAAACCCCTTTTCTTATTCAGGCCCTCAAGGAAATCCATCTTTTTAACTCCGTGGGTTAAGGTCTGTACAACAGGACTTAGCCCTGCATGTGGTGTGCTGTTCACAAATGTTGTCTGTGTGTTTGTAAATCATGCCTCCCTGGGCTATAAACTCTCTGAAGGCAAGAATGATGGAGGTGATCAATGAAATGTTTCTTGCCTCTGACCGATCATTATAATTCAAGCTCTGCACTATTGATATTTGGGAGGGGATGTTCTTTGCATTGTAGAATGTTTGGCAGCATCCCTGACCTCTACTCACTAGATGCCAACAACGTTCTTCCCCCACCGTAGTCATGGCAACCCAGACTGCCTCCAAACATTGCCCCTTGGAAACAAACAAACAAAAATGACCCCAGTACAAATTGGATGGAGCCGGAGACCATCATACTGAGTGATCTAGTTCAGAAACAAAGAACCAAATACCAAATGTTCTCACTCATAAGTGGAACCTGGACTGTAATCACAGCATAAGGGAGGGATTGGCAGTCTCTGGGCACTGCCAGGGGTAGGGTTGGGGGGAGGGGCTGGGGGAGGGACACATAGCATCATAAAGGGTACCTGGTCCTAAGCCAGGGGAGGTAAGGACCAGTAGAAGATCTAAACTTTACCTGCACGCAGCCTGCTTGTGTAGTTAATAGTTGTGTAGCTTGTAATTCCAGCTCTTTGGGAGGCCAAGGTGGGGAGATTGCTTTAGCCCAGGAGTCCAAGACCAGTTTGGGTAACACAGTGAGATCGCATCTCTATATGAAAATTTTTAAAAATTACCCAGGTGTGGTGATGTATGCCTGTAGTCCTAGCTACTCAGGATACTAAGGTGGGAGGATCGCCTGAGCCCAGAATGTAGAGGCTGCAGTGAGCAGTGATGTAACCCACATCTCTATAACAAAAAAAAAACCTTTAAAAAATGCCCCCAATTGGAAACTATTGATCTAGAGATTAGTTCATAACTAACCGTAAAGTGACAGAAATCATTATAGATGTATGAGGTGATTCAGAACAAAAAAAAAAATGGAGAAAAACAATAGTATTGAAATGTGCATTTGACAGCTAGTGAGACCAGACTCAATTCTAATTTTCAGGAGTTAAAATTGTATAATGTTAACATAAGTTGCTAAAACTTAACCTTGTTAATCAATGACACAGAACTAGGTAATAACTTAATTCAAACTTGAATATTCTTTGAACTGCTCTGGGACCAGGTATCTTAAAATGTTAGTAGAAACAAGAAACTTCAATGAGGAAAAAAATAGCCAAGATATTGGTAGTCTTATAGTCTCCTGTTGTTGGTTTTGAATGCTTAATAAATAAAATGTAGAATTCTTCACATTCTTCATACTTTGTGTTTCGTTTATTGTCTTATACCCTGCATGATGCCTGAGTAAACAGATGCTCAATAAATATTCATTAAATAAGTATGGGAGGGGAGCTTATGAAAATTAATTTGTTTTGCATCTAATTTGAATACAGGACCTCAGGTAGCATGGGAAATGAAAAAAGAATGAATTAGGATGCTCCCAGATCCCTGAACATTGGGGGCATATTCCCTAAGGAGACAACTGGGTGTCTCCAGATAAACCTGAAAGAGATCCCTGGCAATGAAGTCCATACAAGGCAGAGTGACTAATTCTACAGGCCTAGGATCTCAGTAAACCCAGAAAGAAAGCTCTTAGGCTGGGCACAATTGCTCATACTTGTAATCCCAGCACTTTGGGAGGCCAAAGTGGGAAGATCACTTGAGCCCAGAAGTCAGATCAGCTTGGGCAACACAGCAAGATCTCTATTAAAAATTTTAAAAAATTAGCCAGGTGTGGTGGTGCACACCTGTAGTCTCAGCTACTCAGGAGACTGAGGTGGGAGGATCGCCTAAGCCCAGAATGTAGAGGCTGCAGTGAGGCGTAATTCTGCCACTGTACTCTAGCCCAGGTGACAAAGGAGACCCTGCCTCAAAAAGGAGTAGGAGGAGGGGAAAGAGGAGGAGGAGGAAGATGAGAATGAGGAGGAAGAAGAAGAAGAAGATGAAAAGGAAGAAGAAGGCGATTTTTAAGGAAAGTATTTAGGTGTGACTGGAGTGAATGATCCTTCCAGATATAACAGCTGGCACCAAAGACATCCTGAGGTCATCCTTGGAGGCCATTCAGTTGTTCTGTGAACTGACTAACTGGCTTGGAGGGGGTGGTCTTTGTGGGAGACAACCCTTTTGCTGGTTGTCTGAGCAGTTTTTCTCTGGGAACTGCCCAGCCTCCTGGGGCAGAGACTGTTTACCAAGACCCACTTTCTCTTCCTCCTGGGTTCACATCTTGACCATTCTTTCCCAGCTTTCCTTTCTGTCAAGTGTGGCCACCTGATTGAGTTCCAGCCCTTAAGCAGAAATGATGTGTGTGAAACTTTCAGGTCTGGCCCCTAAAGACCTCAGTGTGTACTTCTCTATGCTACTTTCTCCTTCTGGCTCTTTAGGATGGAGATAACCGTAAAAGTGAGGGGGGGCACACATATTGATATTTTCAGCATCCCAAAATTACTGATTTTGATATAGATCAGGAATAACTTTCTTGGTGTTTTACATGAAGCAAAAGCACACTTCTATGGATTTTGAGCCATTCTACATTTGGGGACTATTTGTCACAGCAGCAAGTGTTATGCTAACTGATACAACCATCTAGTAGCCATTTTGCACAAAGTCACAAACACTGTCTGGATTAGAATTGGAAATCCTGGGCTAATAAATCTCTTCCCTGGGCTTCAGAATTAGGCCTGAGAAAGTTAATCTTTTGAGAGTTACAGACAACCACAGGCTTTTCTATAAGAGGTAAGCAGCAGCTAAATCAATCTGCCAGACAGACTTTGAACCAGCTGAAAAAGTGTATTGAGTGTTATGAAAGAGAAATGTATTGTGCCATGGAAGCATGAATAGGGGACCACAATCTAGTCTCAGAGAATAATCAAGCAAAGATTTCCTAAAGTAAAAAAAAAAAATAAAGTTTTGTTTAAGTTCCAGATCTCTGGGGTCAGGCATACTGGAAACCACAGTCCCACCTGCAGAACTTACGTGACTTTGGGCAAGTGGTT
The DNA here is from genome assembly GCA_027257055.1 of Cephalopachus bancanus. Lineage (NCBI taxonomy): Eukaryota > Metazoa > Chordata > Mammalia > Primates > Tarsiidae > Cephalopachus > Cephalopachus bancanus. Next base: position 13,313 of record JAPVLO010003240.1, read on the forward strand.
TCACCTTTCTGAGTTTTCATTTTCTCATCCATAAATCAGACCTAATAACTGTAACGGCTGTTCACTTTCTCTCCAGATCTGCTTTCTCTCTTTCTTCTCTCTGCAGGTATCTTGAGATGCTGAGTCATGTGGGCAAGAAGCCTAGTAGGTTTCTGTCTGGAAAACACTGTCTTGAGCAATAAAGATGTTTAATGATCTCTCATGACAAAAAGCACGGTGGACAGTCTAGGGCTGGTGAAGCATCTTTGGTCATCAAAGGCACAATTTTTGTCCACGTTGTTTCTTTATCAGCCTCTGTGTCTTGAAGACAGCTGGAGAAAGATGAGCATGAGGAGGAGGAAGGAGGATGTATCTTTTCTGTGTTCTGGGGGTGGAAGAGGGAACCTGCTGTAATGGCTTTTTAAAAGTTTTTTACGGCCTTCGGGGGGCTGCTGGGGCATGGGTGCTGGGGACGCAATGGGACACACAAGGCTGGGAGGAGTGGGGGGGAGGGAGTGAGACAGAGAGGCCTCCTTCAAGTGGACACACATGGACGCCATTGGGAAGGCCAGAGCAGCAAATGGAACTCTTGTGGAAGTGTGTGCTGGTTCGAGGGAGTCAGCCATGAATGCAGAAACACAGTGTGGGGATTTCTGAAAGAACTAGAACTTGTTCTTCCATATGACCCAGCAATTCCCCTATTGGGAGTATACCTGGAGGAACTCAAGTTATTCTACCAAAAAGATACCTGCACACACATGTTTGTTGCAGCTCTACTCACAATAGCAAAAACATGAACACAATGGAATATTATGCAGCCATAAAGAAGGACAAACATATGGACTTCGCAGCATCTTGGATGGATTTAGAGTAGATCATACTCAGTACTCTATCACAGAAACAAAGAACAGAGTACCATATGTTCTCACTCAGAAGCGGACCTTGAACAATTATCATAATACTATAAGAAAGGGATTGGCAGTAGTGGGAAACTGTCAGGGGAGGGGGGTGGAGATTGGCAGTTGAGGGAAACTGCTAGGGGAGGGAGAGGCATACCTCATTAACAAGGGTACGTGCATAATCAACATTTGTATACCTAACCTTGAACTGTACCCCACATCTTTATAATAAAAAGAGGAAACAAAAAACAAAAGTAAAGGCTTTGAATGCCATCACAAAGAACATCCTGGTTTAGCAAGACCTCTCTGAGAGACATGGATATCATAGGATAAAGGTGAAAGTATAATCTACAGTTCTCTATTACACAGCTTTAGCCATCTTCTCTGGTCAGGACAGTCACAACCTCTCAGTTTTACATGGCCATGGAGAATGTTTCCAAGAAGAAAAAGACTTTGGAAAAGGGATGCAGTCACTTCCTTTGCTTGGCCTTACTGGCAACTGCTGTCCTCATGGTGAAGTCTGGTCTGGGTTTTTCCCACACACAGAGGCTAGTCTGTTTTCTGTGGAACTAATTAATGAACTGGGAAAATTCAACCACAAGGTATGAGCTCACAGTGTAACTTAGGGTCAGTTCAGTAGCAGCATTTTGCTTTTTTAGTTGTAAAAGAAAAATTTCCACTCAAAAGAAATTTTTTTTTACTATTATTTTTAGAGACAGGGTCTTTCTCGCTCCTCTGCTGCCCAGGCTGGAGTGTATTGATGTGATCATAGCTCACTGCAGCCTCGACCTCCTGAGCTGAAGTGATATACCCACCTCAGCCTCCTGAGGAGTTGGGAATACAGGTATATGCCATCATGCCTAGCTGATTTTATTTTTAATTTTTTGTAGAGATGGGGTCTTGCTATGTTGCCCAGCCTCAAACAATTCTCCTGCTGCAGCCTCCATAAGTGCTGGGATTGCAGGTGTGAGCTATCGCACCTGGCTGCAATAGACTTTTTATTGGTCTCTTTTTGAGAAGAAGGAGCGCGAGTATGAAGAAAAGAAAGGAAGGAAGGCAGGAAGAAGGGAAGAAAGAGAAAGAAAGGCAGATGAAGGGAGGGAGGAAGGAAAGGAAGGAAGAAAAGGAGGAATAGGAAAGACGTCACTTTTTCAATTTTAAAATTTAACACTCTCAACACTCCTTGTCACCTTTCCCTGATTTATGATCCTTGACAGCCTCATGACTATCTGATATATAGTGCATTTTATTGACTATTTTCTTTACTTTTTCCCCAGGAATGTAAACCCCATGAAAGCAGGAATTTTTGTCTGTTTTATTCACTGCTGTGTGCCCAGCCCCTAGAATCATGTCTGGCACACAATACCTGCTCAGTAAGTATTAAGGTGTGTGACGATCTTGCTCATTGGTTTTCCTGTTCCTGACTTAGTTCCTGGGCTTCCCACAGCCACTCTCTGGCTTGTTATCATTCCTGCATCCACTCCTCCTAACATTTGTGCTTACACAAAGATGTGTCCTTATTGGAAGGACAAAAAGCCCAAGTGGAGTTACCCCAGCCACTGCAGGCGGGCGGCTTGGCACTGGTTCATGTTTTTGGCTCCAGCCATCCTACAGTTTTTCCAAGAATGCTTTTCTACTCCAGCCATCCTGCTACCTCACCCATGAGCAACACACTCACAGCTAATGTCTTTTTGCTCCCTACATCCAAAGACATTTAAAGCTTAATGTTCGGGTCTTGAAACTTTGTTACAGACCTTGGGCTAATTTCCCTGTCTATGTAAGCAATTATCTAAAACTCTGGCTGCTGCCATCCTAAACTGCTAATCCCCATGGCAATGACCACACCCTTCCCACTGCTAGATTTCACAGAAATGCCTTTGGAAACTGCTCAATTCCCATGCCCAGCCTCCTGGGGAAAAACATAAAAACACCCCACTCAGGCCAGGCTTGGTGGCTCAGTTTGTAATCCCAGCACTTTCGGAGGTGTAGGTGAGTAGGATTGCCTGAGACTGCAGGTCCAAGACCCACCTGGGCAACTTGGCGAGACCTCATCTCTACATTAAATAAAAAATTAGCCGGGCATGGTAGCACGCGCCTATAGTTCCAGCTACTTGGAAGGCTGAGGAGGAAGGATCACCGGAGCCCAGCAGGCCGAGGCTGTGGTGGCCAGGAGCATGCCACTGTACTCCAGTCTGGGCGACAGAGTAAGACTCCAATTCAAAAAAATACAAAACAAAACACCACCCAGCTTCAGACTTCAATGCCAAACATTCCTTCAATGTCTGGCTCCCTCTCCAGTCTTAGAGAGGTGAATCCACCCTTTTTTCTCTGATCTCCCTTTTCAGTAAACTTTTCCTTTTAACCTACTCTTTGTGCAATTCTTTGCATCTTTCCCACAACACCAGCACACTGATCCAACACTTACAGAAAAGACAGAAAACCTACCCACGTCTACGGTTAGGAGACAGCATCGCTGGTGTGTCAGGACCCCTTGACCCGAAAAGTACCACATGTCTTCCTCCCCACTGGCCACAGTCAGTCACTCCAACGTAGGCACCTGACTTACAAGGGGGTCAATCCATCCACATCCCCCCTCTCCTGCCACCCAACCAGATTGTCTGTTTTAAGCATTTGAATTAAGAGACTTGGAGAACAGATGAGTGAGATCCCTTTGGGGTGGCTGATATGGGCCCTGTTGGACAGTTAGAGAAAGTCTGTGCAGAGAAAAGAGGACAGATCCAAGGTGCAGGGGGGAAAAAAAACTATAGATACAAGATTCTATAGTCCATCTACATAACTCATCATCCAGCAACCACAACGTCAGTGCTGCGTGCTTGGCAAAGTGCTACAAAATAAACGAAATCATGGTGTTTAACTCTGCAGCTTAGCAATCAAAGGAATTCAAGTAAGCAGAGGGGGAGAGGAATTCTAGGCAAGTCACTCAATGCCCATGCAACCTCCCCCTCCTGCTGTGATGTCTGAAATTTCTAGAATCTTGGTCATTCTTTTTGAGATAGCAATGTGTTTCCCCAATGTCAGTGTTCACCCCAAACTTATCACATATGAAATAGATGGTTCATTTAATCTCTAGCCCAAAGTATGGCATTAACTTAATTTAGTGAATATCAGGAGAGGGGGAAGTTCCATTTACCAGCAAGGAGTTGAGGTTGGTGCGAGGTTGTCTCTTCTGGGGTGAGGTCAGTCAGGGAACGTGTTGTTTGTAGTTCTAGCAAGAGGTGAGCCCTTAGAGGTCAAGGAGTTGAAAATGGGGAAGTTTGATATTTGTACAGGCAGGGTTAGGATTGGGGTTAGAAAACCCATTTCAAAGCAATTTCTGAATGGCACAAGGATGATGAAAAGGGGAAATGATGTCACTTAACAGATCAAATCCTAACAGTATAGAACTGAAATGCTCCTATTTGGCTATTATTTGTAACCCTTCTCAGTTACTGACCATGGAGCAACATGTGTTGATATTTAATTCTCTTTCTATGGTTGTGATTCAGGGTTTTGTTTGTCTGTTTGTTTTTGAGTCTGGGTCTCACTCTGTTGTCCCGACTGGAGTGGAGTGGCACGCTCATGGTTCACCACAGTCTCAACCTCCTGGGCTCAGGTGATACCCTCTGCCTCAGTCTCCCAAGTAGCTGGGACAACAGGAGTGCAGTACCATGTACCATGCCTGCTAATTTTAAAATTTTTTTGAGAGACAAGATCTTGCTCTGTTTCCCAGTCTGTTCTCAAACTTCTGGGCTCAAGCAATCCTCCCACCTCAGCCTCCCAAAGTGCTGGGATGACAGGGGTAAGCCACTTGCCCAGCCATATGATTCAGTATGTTTGTTTGTTCATTTTGCATTTTGCCAAGCACACCGTGTGGACACTGTGGTTTCTGGCTCAGGTCATATGAACCTCAAGGTCATCAATGCTCTATCAACTCACCCGTTCTGTATCCTTGGGTACCGTGTGCAATTGTGTGACCAGATAATTCTATGAGAGGAATAATGAGGGTGCTGATGTACTGCAGAATTTTGTGGTCATGATGCTGTCTGTAATTAGTTCCTAATTGAACTAGGAAAATGACATCAACAAAGAGGCCCTCTAGAAATCCCAAAATCTCCTTGAGAAATAGGAAATTAGACCCTATAGTTCCCTCTCTGTTATCTGTTAGAAGTCAGGGAATCTCTGGCTAGGAGATAGCAATTCTCCAGGGTGGGCAGTGTTACTCATCTTATTTTCAGAAACGTTATAATCATTCTCAACTGAAGCAGGAGCAGAGCTGGTGTGAGACAAGTCTCCCTGAGAGTGGTGGAACTGAATTTCTAAAAATGTGCTGAAATAAGTATATCCAATTTTTTCCCACCTTTTTGTTTGCTTCTAGATAACAATGTTTAATTTTTTTAGAACCAAGGAAAACATTTAAAACAGTGATTCTCAGCCAGGCGTGGTGGCTCACACCTGTCATCCCAGAACTTTGGGGGGCCGAGGTGGGGGGATCACCTGAGCCCAGGAGTTTGAGACCAGCCTGGGCAGCATAGTGAGACCTCATCTCTACAAAATAAAAATTTAAAAATTAGCCAGGCATGGTGGTGCATGCCTATAGTCCCAGCTTCTCCAGATGCTGAGGCAGGAGGATAGGCTGAGCCCAGGAGATTGAGGCTGCAGTGAGCCATGATTTTAGCACTGCACTCCAGCCTGGGCAAAATAGTAAGACCCTGACTCAAAAAAATAAAACCACATCACATCACATTAAAATAAAATAAAATAAAATGAAATAATAAAATAAAATAACTAAAGCAGTGATTCTCAATGAGGGGTGATTTTTGTACCCCAAGCAGACTTTGGCAAGTTCTAAAGACATTTTTTGGGTTTTCACAATCGGGGGCCCCGGGTGCTTCTGCCATCTAGTGGTGAGGGCCAGGAATGCAACTCAATGTCCTACAAAACAAAGGACAACCTCTTTCACTAAGGAATTATCCAAGCCAAATGCCAGTAAAGCTGAGGCTGAGAAAAGCAGATTTAAAGGAAGACATGGATTTTTTTTTCTTAAAATGGGGCATAGACTAGAAAAAAAGGATATTAAAATCAAGTTAGAAAAATGTTTCATAGATAAATTCATTTGCAGAAAACTCAAAATTTCCATGAACCTCTTGATCAGTGGTATAGGCAACTTTAAGTTTCAGTATTGAATATCTCTTTTAGATCTTTTTTAAAATTGGGGTCTCACTCTGTCACCCAGGCTGGAGTGTAGTGACACAATCACAGCTTACTGCAGCCTCGACCTCCTCCTGGGCTCAGGTAATCCTTCTGCCTCAGTCTCCTGAGAAGCTGGGACCACAGGCATGCACTATCATGCCAGGCTAATGTGTGTGTGTGTGTGTGTGTGTGTGTGTGTGTGTGTGTGTGTGTGTGTAGACAGAGTCTCCATATGCTTCCCAGACTGGTCTCAAATTCCTGGGCTCAAGTGATCCTCCCACCTCAGCTGCCCAAGTAACTGGAACTACAGGCATGCATCACTACAGCCAGCTAATTTTTTAAATTTATTGTAGAGACAAGATCTCACCAAGTTGTCCAGGCTGGTCTCGAACCTCTGGGCTCAGGCAGTCCTCTTGCCTCTGCCTCCCAAAGTGCTGGGATGACAGGCATGAGTTACCATGCCCAGTCCAACCTCTTTTCAACAGCCAGATCTCACAGGAACTAAGAGTCAGAGCTCACTCTGGCAAGGAAAGCCCCAAGGCTTTCATGAAGGATCTGCTCCCATGACCCCAATACCTCCCACCAGGCCCCACCTCCAATGCTGAGGATGACAATTCAACATGAGACTCAGATGGAACAAACACTCAAGCTCTACCACTGCCGGTCTAGCATTTTTTTACTAAGGGCTCCTATACAACTTTGATTTCTGCAATCTTTCTCCTTTGAATAACCCCACATTTGTAAACCAATAATCCCATAGGCCAGAAAGTGGCCTGCTGGGTGCCCTAGAGAGAGGAGAGAATGGTCATGGTAAGACTCCACCACTGGGCATCCCCCTAGGGGCCCCTCCCACTGTAGGAGGTTTTCTGTCCTCTTAACAAATCCTGCTTTTAAAAAAAATGTAGCTGTGATCATGCTACTGCACTCCAGCTTGGGTGACAGAGGGAGACTCTGAGTCAAAAAGTAATAATAATAAATAAAATTTAGAAAGTAAAAAGAGGCTGGTACCTTCCTGCCCCCTCTCTCTCTTGCTACCTCTCTCTCCATGTGACACACAGGCTCCCCGGCCTTTTTCCATGAGTGAAACCTTCCTGAGGCCCCACCAGAAGCGAGAAGATGCCACCTCATGCATCTTATACAGCTGGCAGGACCATAAGTCCAATAAACCTCTTTTCTTTAAAAATGACCCAGTTTCAGGTATTCCATTACAGCCACACAAAGCAAACTGAGACAGGCAGTTTAGCATGGTAAGATGTTGGGTCCCACCACTTACCTCTTGTATAATCTTGGAAAAGATTCTGAACCACTCTGATCCTCTGTTTCCTTGTCTGTAACACAGAGCTAAGAAGTGATTGCTTTTTGGGAATGATGGGCAGGATCTGTGAGATGGGACCTGAAAGGTACTTGGTAAATGCCCACTCGACATTTGCAGTCACTGTTAGCGACACTCTGTCCCCGTCCACCCTGGCTGCTGTAGCTGTCTGCGTCAAAACCATTATTGACTTTGGTGGATGTGAGACACAGGAATCGCCATAATGGAAAAGTCTGTGCTGAAGTCATTTCTATGTCTGTGTGCTGTATTGGCCTCTTTGGATTCCCATGACAGTTTTACTGACCATTTCTTTAAAAGCAGGAAGCATCAACGCCCTGGGGTCAGTCAGTCAGACAATGAATCATTTGTTAAAAGTTTCTGTGTCTGGCACGTGACAGGCACCAGAGGGACACACCTGGGACCATGCACCAACCAATGCAGGAGGAAACAGAGTAGGGCCCGGATATCCTTGGTGGCCCCGTGAAACTGGCATCTGTTCTTTCTAAAATCACTAAATTCAAAGAGTGGCAGAACACAGTAGATAAGAGGCCATTTGGAGCAGAAACTCCTGCTTCTCCACGGCATGGGGCTCTGGCAAGATGGCCCCACCCGTCCATGCTCTGAGCAGCCCAGAGGGTTCTAGATCTTCCGGGACCTGCATTTCCCCAATAAGCCTCAAAGAGAAGATTCCAGAGAAGGTACCTGCTGCCTTCAAATGTTGCTCCATGGTGTTCTTGACAGCAAGAGAGGACTTCAACCCTGTGAGAAAGAAAAGAGGGTCTCCCCAGAGGCTCAGCAGATGAACACAAACATGATTCCAAGGGTCATGTTTACAGGGGTGTGGGTCTCAAGAATGCAGACAGGGAGAAATACAGCCACAAAGACTAGAAGGAAAAGCATGATGATGTTCAATGTGATTGTTCCTAGTGTGGCTGGAACAGATGGCAAACATAAAAGCCACCCCAACCTCTCTGGCGTTGGACGCTCCCACTTGGAAATCTAGATCGCCAAAGAGGGTGATCCCTCAATGTTCATGAAAGATTGATTCCAGGACCCACTGAGGATACCCTAGTCCACAGATGCCCAGGTCCCTGATATCAAATAGCATCACAATCTAAATGCCAACCAACTGATGATTAGATAACGAAGATGTGATATATATATATATATATACTATTCATATATATATATATATATGAATAGTAATTGGTTTGATGGTGAACTTGGTGCTCGTGTCCATGCATATATATAAAGGAATACTATTTAGCCCTTAAAAAAGGATAATGTGATGTATTTTGCAGCAACTTGGATGGAAATGGAGGCCATCACCCTCAGTGAACTAACGCAGGAACAAAACACCAAATACTGCATGTTCTCACTTATAAGTGAGAGCTAGGTTAAGGGTCTGCAAAGACATAGAGAACGGTAAAATGGACATGGGAGACTCAGGAGGGGCAGGGGGAAGGAGGGAAGGGATGAAAAATCACCAATCGGGTACAATGTGCACAGGTGGGGGTGACGGGTACACTTAAAGACTTCTTCACCACTATACAAGGCATCCATGTCACCAAAAAACATTTGGACCCCTAATGCTACTGAAATAGCAAACAGATATAGAATAAAAAAGTAAAACAGCATAACATTTGCATATAACCTACACACATCCTCCCATATACTTTCAATCATCTTTAGATCGCTTAGAATCCCTAATACAATGTAAGTGTCCTGCACATAGTTGTACTGTGTTGACAGAGAATCATGACAAGGAAATAGAAGTCTGTTCATATTCAATACAGACACAATTGTTTCTCTGAATATTTTTAATCCTCGGTTGAATTCATGAATGTGGAGTCCACAGATATGGAAGTCCAACTGCAGGTGTATGTATGTATGTGTGTGTGTGTGTGTGTGTGTGTGTGAATATATAGGTATATGTGTGTATATGGGGTCTAACAATTAGGTTCACAAACCATCCTAGAAAACGTGCTATCTACCTCATTCCTTAATATCACGATGGTCACCTTTGAAGGCTCTCCTTGGGAAGCTGTGCACCAAAGCCAGCACTAGCTCACCTATCAAAGTAATTTTGGAACTCTTTTTTCTGGAATGGCCATCAAAGCTGCCGTCATATTACCCTTGATGTCCTGAATGCCATCCAATATCTTTCTTTCAATATTTCCTTTCCCTTCATGGAAAGGAAAAGTCACTGGGGGCCAGATCAGGTGAGGAGGGAGGGTGTTCCAATAAGGGTTTGTATGGGCTGCCAATGTAAAGGGATGCTGGCAAGTT
>JAPVLO010003241.1:0-24123 GCA_027257055.1 Cephalopachus bancanus
AGGCACAGTTTTAGATTTCAGCAGCATGAAGAGTGTTGGCTAAAGGGCAGGAACCTCCTGTTTCCAAGGTGGCATCTGCATGCTAACATTTGTGTGAATGTGTCAGGCCGTCCCTCTGCATCAGTTCCAGGAGCTGTTATGAAGTGACTTCATGCTGTACAAGGCTTAGCATAGTGTGGGGAGAAAATGCTTCTTATTAAATGAGATCAATGAAAACTTATTAGATCCTGCTGTTCTATCGGGGCTTAAACAAATTCTTTCAAAGCAACTGCCTTAGAATGTAAAGTTCTGGAACATGCCAGGGCTAATGCATAGCACTGCAGATGCTCTTGCTTCTTGATGAGTAGACAGTGGTAGTTCATGGGAGATTTTTTTGTTTGCTGCTCACTTTGTTTGAAATGTTTAAAGCTGTTTTCCCCCTACTACAATTGCTGACAGAATATTTTTTATAGAAAGTTTGGGGAGAGCATAAAGGAGATGGCAGAAACCACCTGTAACCCCACCACTCAAAGATAGTCGCTATAAACATCTTAATGTGTAGTTTTCTAGTCTTTTATGCACATGCGTGAATTCTTCTTTTGCTTTATTTTAAAACAAAAATAGACTTATTCTGTACATAGTGTTTTGTAATCTACTTTTTAATTTAACAACAGAGGATGAGCAAATTTTTATGTCACTATATATTCTTCTATATCTTATTTTTAATGGTTACATATTGCTCCTTCATATGGATGTAGCAAAATTCCTTTAGGCAATTCCCTACTGTTAGATATTTTATTTATTTCTATTTTTTAACTATTGTAACTAACAGTGTGTTGAAACTATACTAATGGATAGATCTTTGCACAGATACAGGATTATTTCCTTGGCAATAACTGTGGAGTCAAAAGATTATGCATTTTTAAAGGTTTTTTTTTTTTTTTTTTTTTTGCCAAATAGTCCTCTAATCAACAAAGTGTCAGGATATGTTTTCAGTAATACTGGACATTAAAAAAAAATTCTTTTCCAGTTTTATAAGTGGCAAATCATATTCCACTGTTGTTTTAACTGAAAGCAGGCTGTCTTGATGGTCTCTCCCTCACTGACTGTATCCAGAGAAGTTTGGAAATATCATTATGATGACATATTTCCCAAAATACCCACAAGCGTAGAAGTCTGGTCTTTCTTAGACTGAAGCTTCTTGCCTAGAATGTTTTGAAAGCAACCATATTCTTCCACACCCAAGTCTCAAAATATCTACCCACTTAAACCACAATCTATAAAGTTGTGAAGCATGTTAATACAGTCCAGACTGGCCATTGACTGCTACAAGAAATGTCATCTAGAGATCTGAGCTGACAAGTGACACTGGGTAGTGTTTGCTATGCTGCTAAATAGCATTCCAGTTACTGTCCTGGAGTTTTAAAGTATTCATTCAGTGCAGTGGCCCAGATTTTCTCCCCAAGCTATATTTGCACCTTGCTATTATGCAAAGTTCAGCAAAGGTTCAAGGAAGAAAAACCATTAGTTTTAGGGAGTGAGGTCTGGCTGTGTATTTATTCATGGGGGCATTCTGGGTTCATAGCTTTGGCCTTTCCTCAGCCACACTAAGGTTCTAGCTCTTTTGCAGAGCATACGAACTATGCTTAACTGACATTTGACCCTTCTGAAGGCTTGACCAGTTTCAACACATACATATTTTCTAATTCTCCATGCTACATGCTAATGTGCTTTATGGTAATTCTCAGGTATTTAATGCTGTTCACCTAGTCACTCACAAAAATGTAGTTTTGGGGAGATCACATAGATAAAAGTCATTTATTCTTCAGCAGTTATCTGGGCAACAACTATGTGCAAAGCATTGTGCCAGCTGCTGGGTATGGAAATTGAACTAAGCCAAGTAAGCCATGGTTTTCTGCCCACATGGAGTTTACACTCCATAGCAACAGATGCTGCATCAATCCAGAGCACAAACCCAGGAGCTCCTCTCCCTACTGGTTACTGTTCTGTAGCTTCTTCTGTGATACCTTGAATCCATTGATCTGTGGTATTGGTTCTATGACCACATGTGTAACAATTAATTTACATGTTTATAAAGTCTCAACAAAGCTTTACACATCACATACATGTATTAGCTTTACACATCACATACACAGCACATACATGTATCCTTGTGTTTTATTTATGGTGCTTTAACATTTACAAATAGTCTTATATACATTATTTCACTCATTTTCACAACAACCAGGTGAAATAGAGCATTAGTCAGAATTATTAAGAGAAAGAGAACAAATATAGAGAGAGTGTGTGTGTGTGTGTGTGTGTGTTGTGTGTGTGTGTGTGTGTACAGTTGACCCTCGAAAAACATGGGCTTGAACTGCACAGGTCTGTTTACATGTCACTTTTTTTCCACCTCTCCCATCCCTGAGACAGCAAGACCAACTTTTCCTTTTCCTCCTCCTCAGCCTACTCAATGTGAAGATGACGATGATGACCTTTATGATGATGAACTGCCATTTATAAATAGTAATTATATTTTCTTTTATGATTTTCTCAATAACATTTTATTTTCTGTAGATTACTTTATTGTAAGAATACGACATATAACATGTGAAATACTATGATTCCTAGTATTACCATGTTTAATTTTTTTGGTTGATTCATATTAGAGAAACTTCTCCACAGATATCCAAGATGCACTGGAACTCCTTCCAGTTTTCTTTGTGTGTTCTGACACCAATTCTGAGAGCTCTATAATTCAATTTAATTTTGACACTACCCAGAGTTAGTGAAGGCCTCACAAGTTAAGAACTCAGTCCTACAAGAGTGCCCCATTTTAGATACCAGCCACAAATTTCAGGAGTCCTCAGGCAGTAGGCATTTCTGCCAGACCAATTACACATTCAAGGCTTCCCATGACATCTGAGATTTGATAATTCATTAGAAGGACTCATAGAATTCAGGAAAGCTCCATACTCACAATTACCCCTTTATTATAAAGGATTTAAGTGAATGGCAAGATGAAGAGATATGTAGAACAAAGTCTATGAGGTCATGAGCATGAGAGTTCCTGCTTTCATGGAGCCAGCGTGTGCCACCCTCCTAGTACACTGATACATTCACCAGCCAGGAAACTCCAATGAGCACAGTATCTAGAGTTTTTATGTAGGGTTTCATTATATAAGCATGGTTGATTATATCATCGACCATGTGATTGAACTCAGTCTACAATTCTTCTCTCCCAGAAGGTTGGAGGGTGGGACTGAAAGGTCTAACCTCTAACCACACACTTGGTCTTTCCGGTGTGGCCAGCCCCTCCCTTGAAGCTATCCAAGGACCCCCTAGATACTTCCATAATAGCTTTCCTATGGATGGCATCAGGAAATAAATAAGTTTAATGGTTGAAACTTTATTTTCCCACCTCACACCAATTAGGATCGCTGCTATTAAAAACAACAACAGAAAATAACAAGTGTTGGTGAGAATGTGGAGAAATCAAAACTTTGTACACTGTTGGTGGGAATATAAAATGTTATGGCTGCTGTGGAAAACAGTATGGCAATTCATCGAAGATTAAAAATAGAATTGCCATGTGATCCAGCAATTTTACTTTAGGTCCTGAAAGAATCCAATACTGATGGGACCCAAATCCCTTTCCTTCACCAGATTTGGAGAAACTTCCAGACTTCCAGGGACTACAACTTGACAACATGGTCATCCCTCTGGAGTAGGACTCCATCTAGACAGAAAAACCATATTTCAGACTTATATAATGACAGGTTTAAGTAATTGGCAACAAATCTTTTCTTGTTCTAATGAAAGGAGGTAAATCATAAGAAGAAAGGATATTGCCATCTAAAGAGAAAACGTAAAGTAAGAAGAAAGCCTGTGAATGTTGGAAATGGACCATTTTGGTCTAAGATTGACTGTGTTACACTTTAGGTGTCTGTAGGGAAATGAAGCTGCTGATAAAGATTTGTGTGTGTGTGTCTGTGTGTGTGTGTGTGTGTGTGTGTGTGTGTGTGTGTGTGTGTTTGCAGGTTGAGCATGGGTAAGACACATACTCATGCTATAGATTATGAGGTTCAATTTATTGAACAAAATCAACTTTTGTTATAAGGCACTTCATTCCTCAAATATGGATTAAAACTTTGGTGTTTTTCACCATTTTTCCTTCTGAAAACCAAGGAAGTTAGAATTAATGAACAGAAGTGGTTATTTTCAAAGAAGAATATTTTCATGAAGCAGAATGGGTTTGGAGGAACTTTTAAAAACAATCCTAGCTAGACATTTAAAGCTGAGAAAAAGCATAAAGATATTTTTAGCAATCTAAAAAACACAATAGATGTGCCAAACTTCTTTCTATCTTTGTGAACACTTCTCACATTCTAAGCCTTAAATTCACAACTCTGGTAGTGTCCATTACCTTGCTCATAGCAGGCAATTAAAGTTTATTAAATGAAGCAATACTTTTTTTGCAAACATTTCATCCAAGTGATTGATTGGTATTTATAACTCTTTGAACGTTAGGGCTTCAATAGTTCAACTGATTTTTTTACATATTAGAAAACTGAAACAAGAACAGAGAAGTAACCTGATCAAAGTTAGCGGCTAATACATAAAAAACTGAGTTGAACTTCTCTATTCAAAAATTTTTTGATATAAGGGCCATAATGAAAAGTAGCTAAAATAATAATAAAATATTTATATTAATATAATAATAAAAATTAATTAGTATAATAATAAAGTATCTAAAATACAGAAATTAAGAAAAGATAACTTAAGTTTCATCTAATTTTTATAAATACTCATGAAAATAGTATTTATTTATTATAACTTATCATAAATTTAAACATGTATAGTAAATGATGAGTATATGGAGGCGGGGAGAAGGAGAAATGAAGAGTGTGGAAAATATGTGTGGGAAGCCAGGGAGGTGGTGCTGGGGGAAATATGGAACCAAAAGGAAGCAAAGAAAGGAGGAGAGGGAGAATAGGGAAAAGCTGATTTTTAAAAAAAGTCCATCAAGGCTAGGCACAGTGGCTCACATCTATAATCCCAAAATTTTGGGAAGCCGAAGTAGAAGGAATCTCTTGAGGGCAGGAGTTTTAGACCAGCCTAGCAACACAGCAAGACTTCATCTCTTAAAAAAAAATTAGCTGGGTGTGGTGGCATGCATCTGTAGTCCCAGCTACTAGGGAAGCTGAAGTGGAAGGATTGCCTGAGTCTAGGAGGCCAAGGCTGCGGAGAGTCGTGATTGGGTCACTGCATTCCAGCTTGGGGGACAGAGTGAAACACCAACTAAAAAAAAAAAAAGTCTATCAACAGACGAATGAATTAAAAATGTGGTATATACAAGCAATGGAAAATTATTCTGCCTTAAAAAGAAAGAAAATTCAGATGCTGCAGCATAAATGAAAACATTATGCTAAGCCAGACACAAAAAAGACAAATATCGCATCATTCTACTTATATGAGGCACACAGAATAGTCAGACTTAGAATCCATAAAATAGAATAGTGGTTCCTAGGGCGTAGGGAGAAAGTGGAATAGGGAGTTCTGTTTAATGAGTACAAACAGAATTTCAATTTTGGAAGATGAAAATGCTCTGGAGATGAATAGTGGTGATGGCTGCACAGCAGTGTGAATGTGCTTAACATCACTTAACTGTGCACTTAAAAATAGTTAAAATGGTAAGTGCTTTGTTATGTATTTTTTACCACAATTTTCAAAAGGCATCACATAATTAGAATATCTTCTCCAATCCTTTCATCTTGATTTGTCGTAATACTTCAATGGTCATGAAAGCTTGAAGGAAGGAACAGATACGTTTTAGAATCTCACATACTACTGACTGAGCTAGCTAGTTGGATGTTCTCAAGAATAGATAAATTTAAAGAACTGTTTTCAGTTTTCCTGAGAATTTTTAACAAGTGAAATTTTTTTCTCTTATAATTTCCTTTAGCAAGGTGGGCAAAATGTTTCTGCTAACTGTCAGATTGTTACCTGTCCTCTTCTTCTCCCAAGCTGGTTCTGATGCCATGCAGCGAGACCTATCTCTGCAGAACCATCTGCAGCCTGTGTCACATTATTTCTGCTTCATTTCTGTGCCTGAGGGCCAGGAGGGCAGTTTGGTCCTCAAAAAACAAGGAGAAGAAGAATGCTGGGGCCTCCTCTAGGTGTTCCCTAGAGAAGAATGGCGTCCAGACCTTCTGAACCTGTGGTGCCTGGGGTGGCAATTCGGCTGTTTCTTCTTGACCAGGCCTCCAAGGATTTGTTTTCAGTGGAATAACATCCACTTATTCCTGTGGAAATGGAGAAACAAGGAGCTTTTTCTCCTGTGTGCTCAAAGGCTCAAGACAAAGAGGAACAAGTTTAAGGAAAAGAATTTGAAATTGGAAGAAGTTGGAATTCAAGCTTCTCCACGTGGCCTGTGTTCTTGGAATCCATGAAAGACTTTTTAAAAAGAGTTTAAATTTGCCTGAATTTAATATATGAAGCTATATTTCAGCTATATTAACTTATTAGTAGTCTTTTTGAATAGTGATTTAATTCTCACTGATACAATATTTTGTGTCAAAAGTATCTCTTTAATTTTAGCAGTAACAAAAAAAGACTAGAGAATTATTTAAAATTAACTTTAAGAAGATACTATTTTAAACCTGTGTATGTATATATTTTCAACATCCCGTGAAACCTAGACTTTATTCCCCACCCCACCCCCAGCAATGCGGAGAGACCCATTTCTAACATATGGAAGCATTTTCACACTGCGAGTTATTCTGAGGGGGAAATATGTGATTTACAAATGCTGTCAAATGAAATATGTATTTCCAAATGGTACCAGGTTGATCAAGAATGTCCTAGGACACATTCTGCAACTTTCTCAGCCCTTGGGATATGGATAGAGAAAAAGCAAGCAGGTCTTTCTGGTGTCATCAATCCAAAGGTCCCGCATTTACTACTGATAAACTATTCAAGTAAAGATTGCAAAGAACTTTATCACAAAAGCATACGACAATCTTATTTATAGACAAAATAATACCTTCCAATTACAAAGAAATGGGTGTGCTCTGTCAAAAGTAATATATTCTTCTGAGTTATTTTTGCCAGAAAATTAAATATTGACAGGAAGAGTTCAAATTGCTAGGAACACAATACCATTTGTCTAGAGACATTTTTTTCTTCTTTTTTTAAAAGTCAGTGTCTCTGTTGCCTAGGCTGTAGGTATGATCATAGCTCACTGCATCCTCAAAGTCCTGGTTTCAAATTATCCTCCCACCTCAACCTTCTTTCTCAGCCTTCTGAGTAGCGGGGACTAGGGCATGTACCAACATGCCCAGCTAAGTTTTTAATTTTTTTTTTTTGTAGAGATGGGAGTCTTGCTATGTTGCCCACGCTAATCTCAAACTCCTATGACCAAATGATCCTCCCACCGCGGAGTCCCAAAGTGCTGGATTACAGGCATGAGCCACTGTGCCCAGCCCAACCTACAGACATTCTTGACAAACCTCTTTAGAGTCAGAATACCAACAAATAATGGCGAGAAGAGAAGCATCTTTCAGCGTTTATAGACAGCAACACAAGTGCAGGAAGACTCACATAATATGAGATCACATTTCAGTCAAGTTTGTACAGAACCATAGAATCAGGAGAGAGCCATCATAGCCCAGGCATGCCACCCATCAGAAAAGAAGAAGGTAGAAAATAGTCACTTAACTCACAATGGAAGCCAGAAAGGAGACTTACCTGTAGGAAAAAGCATGAAATTTGGAGTCAGCTCTCGTATTTTAGTCCCAGCTCTTTTAGAGCCTTAGTTCTCTCATGAGTAAAAGGGTTCATAACTTACCTCTTGAGGATCAGATCACATAATAAGAGCTGCAGCTTACTGAACTCTTTTTCTTTCTTTCTTTTTTCTCTTTTTTTAAGTTGGAGTCACCCAGGCTGGAGTGCACTGGCACTATCACTGCAGCCTTGACCTCCTGGGCTCAGGTGATCCTTCCACCTCAGGCTCCGAGTAGCTAGGACTACAGACATAAGCCATGCCCAGATAATTTGTGAGATTTTTTTTTTTTGTAGAGACAAGATCTCACTATGTTACCCAGGTTGATCTCAAACTCCTGGTCTCAACTGATCCTCCCAACTCTGCCTTCCAAAGTGCTGGGATTATAGTTGTGAGCTATCATGCTTGGTTAGAACATTTCTTATGAACCAGGCACTTGTCAAGAATTTTACATATGTGAACTTACTGAATCATTACAACAGTTCTATAAGGTAAGTATTATGATCCCCATTTCACAGATACAGAAACTGGGGCTCCAGATGTTAAATGACCTGCCCTAGCTCACATAGTAACTGAGAACATGGAATTTAAATCCAGGTTAGTTTCTCCAAAGCCTAGGTTTTTAAAACTATACATTCTGGCTCTTAATAGTCATTCACTTATTCACCAAATATTAATATATTTGAATATGTTTATTGGTAAAGCATGATTCAAATGTAAATGCTTATATTATGCCAGTGCGTAAAGGAAGCATCCTGGGAGATCAGCCAGATCTAACTTTTCATAGTATTTCTTAAGGTCATATTAAGTTAAACATTTCAAAAGGCAAAAGGGTAAAGACTAGTCATGATATGCATGGGAACTACTATCTTTAAGAAGAAAGAAAAAAAGAAATAATTGTAAGTGTAATGTTTTGACACTGAAACAACAGTAAGATTTAATGGAGCCTGCTGTGGTATCCATTGAAAAAGATCCACTGA
The DNA here is from genome assembly GCA_027257055.1 of Cephalopachus bancanus. Classification (NCBI taxonomy): domain Eukaryota; kingdom Metazoa; phylum Chordata; class Mammalia; order Primates; family Tarsiidae; genus Cephalopachus; species Cephalopachus bancanus. Next base: position 8,743 of record JAPVLO010003241.1, read on the forward strand.
AAAATAAAGAAGGTTCTCATGAAACCATGTGAGTCTCTGATCATCCCCTAATATAAAGCAAATGGTGGTCATATCTTTGGGGATCAGTTACAGAACACTCTCAGAAAGTATAAAGCCAGTTTCTTTCGTTATCACTGTATTTGATTGAGAGGGTGATGTCAGATGCTTTATATGGAATTACTTATTTAGAATTCTGTTTTTAGGGATTTGTGATCTCTAGAAATAGGGAAGTAAACAATTTAAGAAATGAGAAGATATTTTCTTCAATTGATGTATTACTACTGCAAATCTTCAGTTTCTAAAATGCAAATAAAATTAAGTCATTGGCTATGACCCACACCACCTATGACTAGTTATATAAATGAAACAGCACAGTTTGGCTTTAAGATTAGAGTAAGGTGAGCTTTCAATACAATTTTTGAGGACTTGGTCCTACTTCCAGAAAGGTAGCAAGGTTTGCTTTTGACATAACCTCTGATTCTTCTTGCTTCTTGCCCACATTAGATATTTTCTTATTGTTCATGCCTTGGTTTTTCAAAATTGGTCTGTGTCTGGATCTAGATCAGTGTACAAATCAGTGGAGGAAAGAGCCTTTGGAAATTACAATGAACAGTCCCATCGAAGATTATCAGCATGAGAAGCCCATGAGTTCAGAAAACGGGATGGATTAGACAAAGCTCTGGCTTATATGGTTATATTCAGTGTTATTGAGAGATAGTTATCTCATCTTCTCCAATTTCTTATTGGGAAATGATTCCCATTCCAAAAATGACTACCTTCTTTATCAGTTTGGCGTTGATGAGAAGAGGAATAACTTGTTTTGTTCTCACGTTGATTACTTTTTTCTCTAGTGTATGTTTCTCTTAAATGAATGTAGGCTAAGAAATGCTAGGTTTATTAGAGTTGGCAGTTTTCAACTTCATCTCCAATAAAAACATAAAGTAGCTAAGACAAGTGCAGTTATAACTGCAGGATTAGATTCAAAGGGGGTAAGGATCCTTCCTTCTACTTCATATACTTCTATATTGATTATAACCAGGTGGTATTTATAGTCCACAGAGTTGGTTTTAACTTCAGTAGGAATAACGAGGGCTGCAATGACTTCATCAGGGTCCAATTATCTTGTGTTTCAAGTTGAGGTGGTGTTTCGTGAATCAGCCTGGGAACTTTCTGTGTAAATGGCCTCTGTTTCCTCTGGGATCTTGGTTATTTTACCTTCAAACCAGTAAAAAACATTTCATAAAATAGAACCAAGAGTGTCCTATCACAGTTAATAGCATCACTCTGTGGTCCTGGCACCTCCTTCTCTAAAGACATGCTTTTGTATATTTTAGTGGGTAATTTGTTGTTTATTTCATTAAACATTTCTTACAGACTCTCCATATATGGCTAGAAATAAGTACAGAATGTTCCATATTTGTGGTTTCTTTGTTTATTGACATAGATTTCTCTTTCTTATGGGACTACAATTCGCTCTGTCTCTCAAATTGTATTAGAATAATTTAATATAGTTTTGTGGGGGTTTCTTTGTTGTTCTTTTTTAAAAGATCAAGATTGTGATTCAGATTCTCTGTGTCTCCTCTTCCTGGGGTTCTATACAGAGATTGCAGTCACCTCCTATGATTTGTCTATTTTTTTCTATAGATAATGCCATTTTTACACTTGAGACTTCAGATGTTTCAAATTTTTGTTGAGGAATTTTAGAACTATGGCACATGTTTTTGATACAGTTTTCATTACCAGGTTAAATTTTTGCTTTGCAGAAATGAGCATTTTAATGAACATTTAATAATCTTAAAAAAATTTTAATAATCAAAAAAAAATTTGTTCATAAAAATGTTAGATTTCAGACATATAATTCAAACAGAAACCAAACTTTTGCATCTGAGAGGGAATCTGTTTCAGGCAGAATATCCGATGAAAAAATTTTTAATACTGATATCGACATTTCAATATCTTACTGCAGAGTTTTCTTTGTAAATCCTCAGAGTAGCCTGTGACTTCACCTTACATTAAATCATAATAATCATAGCATATGGTATGGGTAGTTATGTTCTCATTAACTGTGAACTTACTCAGAACATGCTGCAGGTTTAGCTACTAACTCCAGGAATCTACTGCCATCATTTTGAATGTTCATTTTATCCAATTCTTCAGTTGCCAGAAACCCTAAGGCACTCTAGAGGACTGCTTCTCAAACACTCATGTTATACAAATCAACTGGGGATATTACGCAATGTAGAAACTGACTCAGTAGGTCTGAGGTAGAGACTGAGATTCTTCATTTCTAACTAACAAGCCCTGTCTGGACCACACTTTGAGGCACAAGGATCTCTAAGACTATGGGTCACAACCTGAGTTCAGAAACTTCCTGATTTCAAAATTAAAAAAAAAGAAAAAGAAAGAGCAACAAGGAAAAATGAAAACTAAGGGTAAGAATAAAGTAATGAGTAAAAAGAAAAAGAAAGACTTTTTTTTCTTTTGTGAGTCAGGGTCTCACTCTGCCACCCAGGGTGGAGTACAGGGGCATGATCATAGCTCACTGCAGCTTTGACGTTCTGGGCTTAAGTGATCCTTCTGCCTCAGCTTCCCGAGTATCTGGAACTACAGGTACATGCCACCATGCCCGACTAAATTTTTCTGATTTTTTGTAGAGATGAGGTCTCACCATGTTACCCAGGCTGGTCTTAAACGCCTCACCTCAAGAGATTCTCACACCTCAGCCACCCAAAAATGCGGGGGTTATAGGTGTCTACCACTGCACTCAGTCAAGAACGACTTTTGAAACAATGAGGTATTTCCCCCAGAGCTAACATGTAGTTGATAGGTGACTGCATATAACATAAAACTGTGGAGGAAGAGAAAAGGAAATCTATTTTTATTGCATGTCTTCTATGCAGCTTGCAGCCCGACATGTTGCTATATAAGAGGAACAAAAAAAAAAACCCTGAAATTTATTTATTAAAAATTGTGTATTGATTGCACATATTTAAACTTCAGTCACCTTTAAAGTATTCTTTGTTTGAAGCAATACACCTATGAGACGCTTTTTCCACTGCTCAAAAATAGTTTTCGAACTCATCCATTGGGATGCCTTTTCTGCTGTTCTTTGTTTCACCTCTTTCACGTTGGCCAAACGTTTCCCTTTGAAGACTTTCTTCATCTGAGAAATATTTTTTTAAAAAATTGCTCAGGGTGAAATCAGGTGAATAGGAAGTGTGGGTCATGGGGGGCACGCCATTTTTGCTCAAAAACTGCTGAACCCTCAGTGTGGTGTGGACAGGTGCACTTGTAAATCACCCATAATGAAATGGGCAAATGTGTTGAAAGAATCTTTTTAAAAATTCTCTGAAGCCGAACGCAGCCTCTCACAACACTAGCTGATATACTGCTGATGGGTTCCTGAAACACTTACTAATGGGGGAAGCCTTTATATATTACAAGTGGCCTGCCCTCCAAAAGATAACTCTGGGGTTTTTTGGGGTCCCCCTTAATATATTTATGTATGTGTGTGTGTATATATAAATGTCTGTATCTGGATATACGAAGAGATGTGTGCATATATGAAGGATGGATGAATAGATAGATATGGATAGAGAGATAGTCTCCTGTGTTGTAAAAAGGTTTGAAGGGGAAGCTGTTCTAGGGGTTCTCGCATATATATATTGCTTTAATCTTCATAACAGCCATTTTAATATGTATATATATATAGAGAGAGAGACAGAGAGACAGAGAATGGCATAATTTTTTTTAAAAAGCCACAGCTCTAGGACGATCTGACTTCAAAGCTCCAAATTCCATGCTTCGACAAGCCAAAGAGCCAGACACACTGAAAAAGGGTGAGAAGACAGGGGCATAAGGAAAATATCAGAGACTGGGATGAGGCAGAGCACAAGGAGAAGAAATAAGAGAAGAGGACGTGGCAGAGACATGTGGAAAGGTCCAGGAAGAACAGAAGAGAGAAATGCAAGGCTGCCAGGGATACACTCAAGTGGATAATTCCAGTCCCGGTAGCAATTAGAGGTGACCCATTTGGCAGCACCTGCCCCTCTGCGGGGGGGGTTGTTGCCACCCTCTTTCCTGCCAAGACTGTTTATACAACCATTTCCAGCCCTGGCTAGAGTAGCCTGGTTCTATACAGCGTGGAGAACTTGTTTTCCACTTGCCCTGAGCAACCAAGTAGAAATAAGAGGTGTGCTGAACTCTAGGTGGGAGAAACTGTGTAGCAGAAATTTGGGGCCTCTGGAGCCAGAGGTAATCCATTCTCGGTGTCTTCTTCCACTTTGGGGATCTTCTTTTGGCTCAGTAGATTCTTTCAAATGCCCTCCTCTGAGATCAATAAAACTCTTCAGTTACTTTCCTAGCTGAAACAGGTTTGTCAGAGACCAGGTATCAATCAAACATATGGAAATACAGGGGAGGGACAATACCTTATAACCTGCCCAAAATTGTTTGGGAAAAGATTATGGTACATATTAGAATAGAAAAAAAAAAAGAAGTTTATACTTATTATAAACATTGACCACGATAAAACTTTGGAATCCTGAAGAATGAAACTATTACATGTATTCATAGTATTCAGTTGAATTTTTGTCTGGAGTCTTGGATGAGTGTTTTGAGTAAAGATGAAGGTTAAGAACAAAAAAATGCCTTTCGAAGGTTGAGATGGCATTATAAATAACAGATTGTTAGCTTTTTTTTTTTTTTGAGTCGGAGTCTCACTCTGTCACCCAGACTGGAGTGCAGTGGCTGCTCCGGCCACCGCAGCCTCGACCTGCTGTGCTCCAGCAATCCTTCTCCCTCAGCCTTCCGAGTAGCCAGGATCACAGGCACGCGCTACCACGCCCGGCTAATTTTTTTTTTTATTGTAGAGATGAGTCTCGCCTGCCCAGGCGGGTCTCGAACCCGCGGGCTTAGGCAATTCACTCACCTCAGCCTCCCAAAGGTGCGGGATTATAGGCTGAGCCACCGAGCCGGCTTTCTGAACTTTTTAAATGTAGTTTTTATATTTTCAGAGTTATACACATTCATGTGGTTTAAGGAATCAAATGGTTCCATGAGGCCTTCCTGGAAAAACAGCAGACACCTTGTCCCTTCCTTTGCTCTCCCTTTTCTTGAGCCCTGGGGGCAACCATGTTTAAGTCTCATGGCCATTTCTTTTGGTTTTAACCTCCATGTCTCCAAATATCATGTATTTCTTTATTACCATGTTTTATTTTATTTTATATTTTATTTTGAGAAAGCAGGATTTAATAAGAGGACAAAAAAGCTCCCACAGCGGGAGGGGACCCAAAGGGATTGCCCTCTTGACATGTTTAAGCACAATTGACTTGCCACTCTGCAATAATTTAGCTCCCTTTCACAGATTTCCCTGAGCCCTAAATTACTACTGCCATGCACATGCATACTTTCTATTCCCCCAGCTTCCCTAAATTGTATCTAAGTTTGATTAGATCAATATTTGGTATTGACATATTGTGACTTTGTAGCTACTATTGCAACTGAACCATGTAATATATTATGACTACTCTTCCTTTTTTGCTGAAATTAATATTTCTCTGGAGTTATTGTATCATTTTGGGGGGGTCATTGTTTTCTTTTTCTCTGTATACTTATCCTAATTGATACCCAAATTTTCCTCCAATCTTCTAAATATCCTTCCAAACAGTCATTGCATGAGGTATTCAATTAGTTTTAGTCCCATCTTCTAGGAGACATGTTTCTTGGAGTCACCTCTGGGACTGCCTTCATTCTGAACTGATTGCTGAACTGGTGATTCGTCTACTGCTGTCATTTTGAGACGTCCCTTCATCATTATCCTGAAGCCTGCCTTCATCTGTCTTGAGTTGGTTCCCCTGTTTCTTGGATTCTTCATTTCCTAGCTCTTTTGGTGGAGCACATTCTCCAGAAACATCCTGAGATGGGTGCATGTGGGATACCTTCTGAGAACTTGCAATCTGCAAATGTTTTTATCCTACTGTCACGCTTCATCAATGGTTTAGCATAGTGTAGAATTCTAGGCTGGAAGTAATTTCCTCTTAGAGTGTTGAAAGCATTGCCCCTTTGATTTCTAATCTTTAGTGTTTTCCAGGAAACCTAGAGCCATTCTGATTCCTGACCCTTTGTATGTTACCTTTCTTGTTCTCTCTGGATGCTATTGACTTTTTCTTCATCCACAGGGTTCTAGGATTTCATGATGTGCATTGGAATGAGCCTATTTTCATGTCCTGGGCACTGGATGGACTCTCTCAATCTGGAAACATATGTCCTTCAACTGGGAAAATGTTCATGTTCTATTTGTTGATAATTTCATTGTCTCTGTTTTCTCTATTTTTTTTCTTTCTTTCTTTATTTTTTTTCTAGAGTTCCATTGAAGTGGACTCCTGAACCGATCATCTGGGTTTTCTTATATTTTTCTGCTATATTTCATTTCTGTTGTTATGTTCTGCTTTCTGAGTTGTTTACTCAGTTTTATATACTAAAAATTCGATTGGCTTGTTGATCAATATTGGTTATTTTACTAATTCTGTTGTTAAGTCTTAATGTCATATTTAAAAAAATTATTATACTTATTACTTTGAGTTGGGGTCTCTCTCTGTCATGCAGGCTGGAGTGCAGTTGCATGATCACAACTCACTGTAACCTTGACCTCCTTGGGCTCAGGTGATCCTTCTGCCCTAGCCTCCTGAGTAGCTTGGACTACAGGCACTCGCCACCATGACCAGCTAACTTTTTTATTTTTTGTAGATATGAGGTCACACTGTGTGGCCCAGGCTGGTTTTGAACTCCTGGGTTCAAGCAATACTCCACCTTGGCCTCCCAGAGATCGGGATTACAGGAGTGAGCCCCATGTCCCACCTTAAAGTCTAATTTTTAAAAGCTTGTTCTTGTTCTCTGCTCTTTTATTTAAAAAACAGTATTCTGCTTTAGCTTCATGGATGTTTAATATTAATGATGACATTAGTGATATGTCTATATGTTTTGTTTTCTCTTATACAATTTACTTTTCTCCTGTTTACTTGTTTAATCACTGTTTTGTGTCTGGAGATTCTTAACTGCCTACTTTTATTTAAGAGAGGAGCATTAAAAAGCTGATTGGCAAGTGTGCTTATCTGAACTGGAACTCATCATCTTGCTTGACCATTCAGTGGGGAACCCTTTTGCAAATATCTTTAGGTCTTTTCTTTGGGGTGTTGGTCATAGTTTCTAGAGAAAAATCTTCAAATTTTCTGCCTAGGGGAAATAAACCTGACTGCCAGCATTCTGTGAACTGAGTAGAACAAGAGTTTTACATTTTGTGTATGTGGTAGACAGAATAATGTCTCCCTAAAGATGTCCACATCATAATGTCCCAAACCTGTGAATATATACTCTTACATGCCAAAAGAAAGCTTGCAGGTGTGATTAGGTTAAGGATCTTGAGATGAGAAGATTATCCCAGATTATTTGGGTGGACCTTATATAATTAGGAGTTATTATAAAACAAAGAGGAAGCAGGTGAGTCAGAGTCAGAGGAGAGATGTCATAGCAGGAACAGAAGTTGGAGTGACAGTGGGGCTACAAGCCAAAGAATGTGGGTAGCCTATAAAAGTTGAAAAAGGCAAGGAGATATATTTTACCTTAGAGCCTCCAGAAGGAATGCAGCCTTGCTGACACATTTTATACTTCTAACCTCCAGAACTGTAAAAATAAATTTGTACTGTTAAACCACTAAACTTGAGATAATTTGCTATAGCAACAATAGGTAACTAATATAACATGCAAACGTTCACCTAATCTTCCTTTCATTGTAGAACCTCCACTTTAAGCTGTGCCTGATGTTATATCTTTTCTAGGGAGTCATCCTCCAGTCTTCTGATAGGTTAGGAGAGATGCTGAATAGCCAAACATCTTTGTTATTATCAGTCCAACTTCATTTCTGCTTCCAGAAGTACTCAGTGGTACCAATTCCTAGACTTTTGGTGCTTCTTGGATAAGGTGGGTCACCCATATTGCTTTCTAGCATCCCTACTGCTGACTTAAGCTTGTGGTTCAATTTTTCTGGTCTGCAGAGTCAGTTACCACTTATCCCTCCACTTTACAACTTCCAAAATTTTGTTGCTGCTGCTTCTCTTCAGTTTGTCTTGTCTTTGTGGTAGCTTTTTCTCCCCCCTCACCAAAAAAATTCTTTATAAATGTGTAATTTCTGATCTCAGGAGGGAGAAGTTCATTTATATGGTCAATAAACATCGACAAATTTGGAAGTCCCATTATTGTAACTGATTTTTCCTTGCCAAGGGGCTGGATTATGTCTATTATACAATTGGAACATGATCTGTGCCAATAGAGCCATATAGGATATATGTCAGTCTAATGTGTGGGAGTTGAGATCAATGGTTTAGGAGGCAGGAGGCCTCCCAAACCATTTAATGAAAGGCTTTGGTGTGTGTTTGAGGGAGTCACTAAACTAAGCCTTGCTTTTCTCATCCGTAAGTGGTACAAACCATATTTAACCCACAAAATGATTACAAGAATTAAGTTAGATCAGATGATGGATAAAAGCATGTAAACCATAGTGTACCTCCACTGTGTAACAGGTGAACAAAGATGGAATCATATAGGTAGTACTTCATGTCCTTTCTTATAATAGGTACTCAATAAAATATTTGTGGGATGAATGAATGTCTTCTCTTGATGAAGCATTTCGAAAACAACAATGAATGTAGGGATTTATTAAATGCTATATGAAACTTACAAGAATTAAGTTAGATCAGATGATGGATAAAAGCATGTAAACCATAGTGTACCTCCATTGTGTAACAGGTGAACAAAGATGGAATCATATGGGTAGTACTTCATGTCCTTTCTTATAATAGGTACTCAATAAAATGTTTGTGGGATGAATGAATGTCTTCTCTTGATGAAGCATTTCGAAAAACAACAATGAATGTGGGGATTTATTAAAAGCTATATGATTTCGAACTCCTGGTCTCAAGTGATCCTCCTGCCTCAGCCTCCCAAAGTGCTGTGATTTATAGGCGTGAGCCACCAAACTTTGCTGACATAAAAATTCATCTTTAAGTTTTAAAGTATTTATTTCCCATTTCTTCATTTTTTTCATTCTTTGTGACAGAAGACTGTATTTTAAACTTTTAATTATTCAATTCTCCTTTTAAAAATAGTCATAGATGCATGATTTTAAACAAAGAAATACAGAATAGCCTCATCAGTTCTCTTCCAGAACTTAGGTTAACTTTTTTTTTTTTTTTTTTTGAGTAGGAGTCTCACTCTGTTCATGGCCACATACCCTCAACCTGCTGGGATTGGGCAATCCTTCTGCCTCAGCCTTCTAAGTAGCTGGAACTCCAGGCGCATGCCACCATGCCCAGCTAGTTTTTTAATTTGTTGTAGAGATGAGGTCTTGCCAAGTTGCCCAGGTTGGTCTGAAACCCCTGGTCAGGCAATCTTCTCGCCTTCGCCTCCCAAATGCTGGGATCAGGCGTGTAATCACGCTGGGCCTAGGCTAGCCTCTTAATTTGATTCCTTACTTCTTCTCCCTCAGCCCCTTCCCCTTTTATTTTCCACACAGCAGGCAGAGTGATCTTTAACAAAAAAATGCATATCAAAGCAAATTACTCTCCTGCTTAAAACCCCTCATTGATTTCCCATTGTTCTTGGAGTAAAAACAGACCTGCCTTGGCAGAAACTGAGGCCTTGAAAGCTCTCTTAGGGTATCAGCCACCCTTGCTCCTTTCATTATTCGAATTTGCCAAGTTTCAGGCTTCCTCAGAGGCTTTCTTCTTGCTTCTCCCTCTGCTTGGAATGCCCTTCTGCCCAATTGTGCCTGGCTAATTCCTCCTCCTCCTACAAGTCTGCCTAAAGATCACCTCTCCTAGGAATCTTAACTGTGACCCCAGAAACCAGACAAGTTTTCCTATTGGTCACTTCCTGAGAATGTAGTACTTCCCTTTTGTAACCTTTACCCCAACTGAACTTAAATAATTGAGTAATTAGCCGTTTAGTTTTGTTCCCACTCCCCAGTGCAAGCTCTGTGAGGGCAGGTACTACATCTGTTTTCTTTACTGTTTTATCAATGTTAAAATAAAACCCTTTAGGTGAATTAAATTTAACAGTTTACTTAAGCAAAAGATTCATGAATCTGGCAGACCTGAACCAGAATAGGATGAGAGAGACTCTGGTGCTGCTGCATGATCAGAGAGAATTGATGGACCAAAAAAGAAAAAATATATACATAAATATAAAAAGATGCCTTTTAGAACTTAAGTGACTACAATTCTTTTATTTGAGTCGGGGTCTCACTCTTTCACCCATGCTAAAGTTCAGTGGCACGCTCATGGCTACCACAGCATCGACCTTCTGGTCTCTGGCGATCCTTCTCCCCTCAGCCTCCCGAGTAGCTGGTACTACAGGCACACGCCACCACACCCAGCTAATTTTGTAATTTTTTTTTTTTTTTTGTAGAAATGAGGTCTTATATGTTGCCTAGGCTGGTCTCAAACTCCTGAGCTCAAGTGATCCTCCCACCTCAGATGCTTGCTTTTGACTTTTTCTTTGAATTCAAGAGAATTGCTTGGGAAGAGAGGAGAGAGCATAGGTGGAAGAGGACATTTGAAGATGATCTGTCTTCTAACTAAGTGTTGGGCAGCGTCAAGGAGAGAAGGTGGTTGCACTGGCACTAATACACCTTCAATTGGGCCGTGTATTCCTAGCTCCCAGCATAGTGCTGGCTCAGGAAAAGATGCTCAGTAAATATTTGTTGAGTTTATAAATAAATTGCCTTCTAAGCTGCAATTGCCTTTGTGATTTCCTGTTTTTTGTTTTTTTTTTTGAGTTGGAGTCTCACTCTGTCGCCCAAACTGGAGTGCAGTGGCCGCTCCCGGCCACCACAGCCTCGACCTGCTGGGCTCCGGCGATCCTTCCGCCTCAACCTTCCGAGTAGCAGGAACTACAGGCACGCGCTACCACACCCGGCTAATTTTTTTGTTGTATTGTAGAGATGAGGACTTGCCAAGTTGCCCAGGCGGGTCTCGAACCCGTGGGCTCAGGCAATTCACTCACCTCGGTCTCCCAAAGCGCATTTTTACAGGCTGAGCCACCGAGCCCGGTCTGTGATTTCCTCTTTAATGCTGTTGTTGAAGATCACTTTTGCGTGTTTTTAGCTATATGTTTTATTTTATTTTTTATTTTTATTTTTGAGTTGGAGTCTCACTCAGTCACCCAGATTGGAGTACAGTGGCCGCTCCCGGCCACCGCAGCTTCCACCTGCTGGGCTCCGGTGATTCTTCCTCCTCCACTTTCGAGTAGCTGGAATTACAGGCATGCACTACCACGCCTGGCTGATTTTTTTTTTTTTGATTTATTGTAGAGAAGAGGTCTCGCTGTCCAGGCGGGTCTCGAACCCGCGGGCTCAGGCAATCCACTCACCTCAGCCTCCCAAAGGTGCGGGATTACAGGCTGAACCACCGAGCCCGGCTAGCTATATGTTTTAAGGGAGGAAAAATAAACATGTTATTTGTCTTGGCTTAGGTCAAGTCATGCTAGTTTAAGGATAATGGTCCTAAGTCCAGTTTAGAAGAGCTCCATTTATTATTCTGATTAATAAATGTTTCACTGCACATTCACAATAACTATGTCTTTTCAAAATTTCTGGGAATCTCATTGCTTAAATCTAACATAACTGCTGGATAAGTAGCTCATTTTGAGAAGGAACAAAGAATTGAACTATGGTTTCATATGAATGTGTGTGCCAATGTTAGTGAACATTTTCTGCTGGGATCATTTGGCTCCAAGAGAAGACAGCATGGTAAGCACTTGCATAAAAACTAAACAGTTTATTTTACTGGATTGGAGGAAGGTACCCAAATTCCCTTGACTCCAGGAGATTCACAAAAGGTGTTCTTGCATAGTTTATGATATTCTTTTGTGGAATAAGATTTTGGGGAAATGGGAATCAAATCACTTTCTGGCATCTAAAGGATATAATTCTCTGGTAGTTCCTCAAAACTACCTCTACTAGAGCTTTATTTATTCAGCTCAGGGATGGCCAATTACCTCAGTGCACGCCAAAACAATATATTGGTGATGGGTGCTATAATGAGAAGAGTTCTAAGGTCTTATTTGGTCTTATCAAGAACATGTTATGGTCACTTAACAATGATAGCTATAAGTTTTAGAATAAGGATTGGTGGAATGCCAAATATTTCATATTCTTTCTTTAAGGCTTCTTTTTTGTCTCATTAAAATCTAAGTAATTATATGTGTCTCATTTAATCTTCACAAACTCTATGAGGTAAGTATTTTTACAATATTTATTTATTTTTTTTGAGATGAGAAACTAAGTTGCAGGCACATTACATTTCCCAAAGTACTCAGCCAGTTAGTGGTGGAACTTGGATTTGAACACATCCCTATTTACTCCAGAATCCAAAGCTCTTAATAGCTATATAACATGTCTTAAGCATTCTGGAGAGCAGATATTTAAAGTTGTTATTGTTCATGAATAGCCTAGCGTGAATGAGTTTCTCTCCCTTGTCTCACCTATGATAGAAAACTATAAAAGATTCATAAGACTGGCAGAGCTGAAAACAAACTTTACCTACTTTACAACTGTGTAAGATTAATTTTGAATCTAAATATTGAAAATATTGTGATTACTCTAGTGAAGGAAATATGAATTGTTGCTGAATTATTTTAAGGATGTGATGAAGTACGTCTACACCATTAGATCCAACCCAAGTAGAGTACTATTCTCAGATGAGATTTTTTTCACTCATTGAAACTTTAATCACCATGTTCTAATGAGATTCTAAAGGTGGATAATTATATTTTGTTTTCCTTCAACACTTAAAGCATATTCTTTTAATGGAATTATCTATTAAAACATACTACTATCACTTTCCCCAAGTATTTATTTCTGAAATTAACCTGTTTTTTAAACTTTTACATTATTTATAGACATGCAATTTATAGAAACTATGTAAAATAGCTGTTTTAAGTACTTAGCCAGGATTTAACCAAAGGCAGAGAAAATAAAAAACAAAAATAATTCTTCAGATATTTTTAGTTGGTGTGAGAAATGTCAGAGTATGCTTTGATTTCTTGCCTTTTTTTAACAGAAAAATCTGTCATTGCTCAACCAATATTTGTTTTTGAAAAGGGAGAACAAACTTTTAAGGTAAGATCAAACTACTGTTCTTTGTTTAATTCTAAATTGACAAAAAAAAAATTTTAAGAAGCTAGCTATTTTAAAAGATATCAGTGCCTCATGGATTTATCCTGTTATTCTTTATCTGTTCCTCTAGAATATTTATACAGTCAAGATTTACAGACATCAATTTGGTTGAAATTGAAAGCCAGAGGCCTTATCTTGAAGCTATGTAAAACATGCTATTTTACTATAGTAATACGTTTATTTGGAGTAACTTGAACAGGGAAGGGACTGAAAGAGATTAGGAGGGACAAGGCTCCTCATAGGTCCCCACCACTGACTTTGCCTAAAATTTGGTATAAAATAAATTCTGAACCATGACACTTGATTTTAAAAATCCAATATCTGCTTTTTCAGCATCATACTAAACCCATCTGCTTTGAAAGACAAACAATAATATTAGTAACATTTTCACTTCAGTTTATTATTATTTTCTTGGTGTTAATTCTTACTCATTCAGGTAACTTACCCTACTGTCTACAAAACAACTAAAGAAAAGCTCAACCTCCAAGCCCTTATTAAAAAAGCAGATTTGTTTGAGTAATCTTCATATGTTTTCCATGGAGATTGAACTAGTTTACAATCCCACCAACAGTGAATGAGCGTTCCCATTTCTTCACAACCCTGCCAACATCTATTGTTTGACTTTCTAATAATAGCATTCTGACTGGTATGAGGAATGTAAAACCACTTATTGAGGTTTTAATTTGCATTTCTCTGATAATTAGTGATGTTGAGCATTACCATTTGACCCAGCAATATCACTACTAGAGACCTGCCCAAAGGAAAAGAAATCAATGTATAAAAACTATAGCTACACTCGTATGCTTATTGCAGCACTATTCACAATAGCAAAATCCTAGAACCAACCTAAATGACCACCAACAATTGACTGGATAAAGAAAATGTGGTATATGTACACCATGGAATACTACATAGTCATAAAAAGAATAAAATCATGTTCTTTGCAGCAACACGGGTGAAGTTGAAGATTATCATCCTAAGTGAACTAACTTAGAAACAGAAAACCAGCCGGGCTGGGTGGCTCAGCCTGTAATCCCGCGCCTTTGGGAGGCTGAAGTGAGTGGATTGCCTGAGCCGCGGGTTCGAGACCCGCCTGAGCAACTTGGCAAGACCTCATCTCTACAATAAACCAAAAATGAGCCGGGCGTGGTAGCGCATGCCTGTAGTTCCAGCTACTGGGAAGGCTGAGGTGGAAGGATCACCGGAGCCCAGCAGGTCGAGACTGCAGTGGCCGGGAGCGGCTACTGCACTCCAGTCTGGGCGACAGAGTGAGACTCCAACTCAAAAAAAAAAAAAAAGAAACAGAAAACCAAACACCACATGTTGTGACTCATATATGGGAGCTAAACAGTCACAAAGATGGAAATAATAGACATAGGGGGACCAATAATGGGGAAGGTGGGGAGGAGGCCCAGGGTTCAGAAATTACCTAAGGCTATAAACAATGTGCACTATCCGGGGAATGGGCCACCTGAGACCCAATTCCACCACTACACAATATGTCCATGTAATGAACATGCATATGTAACCTTGAATCTAAAAAAAAAGTACTGCTAATATGGTACAGGACAAAATAAATAAATAAATAAATAAAAAGAGGCAGATTCCTGAGCCTCATCCCAGACCAAGCACTTCAGAATCTTGAGACTAGGCACCTCTAAATATGCATTTTAAACACACACAAGTGACTCTGTCACTGAAATGTAAAACTGCAAGACTAGACTTGTGCTTTTTCTTGACTACATGATTAGTGAATAAAGCTGAGCTGCTTTGTCCTGGTTGGGATCAATACCCAGTCTTCTGAGAAGTCTTTTATGCATTGGCAGGGTGGAAATCTGATATAAAAATGGCAAATACTTGGTTCTTATCAACAGTTTTTTTTCCCCCCTTTCAGAGACCTGCAGAAGACACCCTGTATAAAACAGCAGAACTTGGTAATGACTTGCATCCCATATTCCAAAATCAATCTTTATACAAAGAAAATTAGCAGGCACGCATATGTTGGCATGTGGCACAGACTATGTAAAACTTAATGGTTTTTTTTTCTGTTTTTAAACATGCGAGTAGATTGGCTTTGTTTTAAAAGATGGCATATAAGTCCTTGAGAACACTGATGTTAGTGAATAAAATGCATTATTTTTCTACTGCCT
>JAPVLO010003242.1:0-23976 GCA_027257055.1 Cephalopachus bancanus
TGCATGACTTTCTCTCACCTCATTTGTCTCCTTCTTGCTGCTGCCCTGCCTTCTGAAGCCCTCAATCAGAAAGCCTTAGGCTCCCCTTGAAGGGTACTACCAGGCTGGCAGAGACTCAGGAGAAAAGCCTCCAGGGTCCCCTACTCCTCCTGGGCCCTGTCCTAGAGATCCTGGGCACCAGGAGGTGAGCTCTAACTTCTGACATCATGAGTGGCCAGACATGCTGTGTCCTTCACTTTGCCCAAGCAACAGGCAATGGCAGTATCTCACAGCTGGCAACACATACTCCATCCAGCACACCAGACCTGTGTTTGAATCATGGCTCCATCAGATGCCAGCCATGTGACCTTGGGTAATTTTCTTTACCATTTGCCTGAACCTCAGTTTCCCCACCTGTGAAATAGGAATAGTAATATTTCCTTCTCAGGACTGTTGCAAGGTTTAAACATGATTTACTATGTGTCTGGCACTTGGTAGGTGTTCAGCTGATAGGAGTTATGTGGCTACCTATTTTCTCTCTCCAAGCCTCAAACTGCCAAATATCTGCTAAATGTCTTCTGTGTGCTAGAAAGCTGTCAAAAAACCCCCCAGGCTGAAAGGAGAAGGAGATAGTATCTCAAGGAAGTGTTCAAAAAACTTCCCCTCCGGCTCCAGCCCAAGCTAACACTTGTGGTCTTACATAATCAGTTTTAAAACTCTTTTGAGTCTGAACTTATGTGTTATCTAATACACAGCATTTTATTACATCATGTCGCTTGTATTACATCTGTTATCTCCAACTAGATTGTAAGTTTCTCAGCAGCTGGGCCCATGCCCAATCCACTTTCATGTGTTTTTCATAGTGCCTGGCACTGAGCTGCACATATAAGTGGTGGTAAATGTAACGTTGATTAAGGTTTATGCTTGTGTCTGTGTGCATGTATGAGCATGCAGGTTTGTTTGCATTATGTGCATGTGGATGCATGAATGTGTATGCAGACATGTGTGTGCTTGTGCATGTATGTGCATATGCATGCATGTGTGAATGCAGGTGCGTGCATGCATGTGTGTGCACACTGATGTATATATGTGTGCATGCATGTGAGTGTACACATGCAGATATGTGCATGTGTATGCATGTGTGCACATGCAGGTTTGTGTGCATGTGTATGCATATGTGCATGCATGCATGCAGATGTGTGTTCACATGCACATTGTGAGTGTGTATGTGTGACTATTTGTGAGTACAGTTTGACACCTTTTATTCAGAGTGTCATTATCATGTGTCACTTGCATAACATTGTTTTTGCTTTTCAGTCTGCCTCAGTTTCAGAGAGCAAGAAATCTTTCTCCTCCTGAAACAAAGGGATGAGACATTTTAGATCCTCTGGCTGGCCCAGTATGTGGCCAAGGCTGTGTGCTGGTATAGGTCTAGAACATGGATAGAGGTATTAAAGGACAGTAGGTGATTGAGCAGGGTTCAGAAACTTAAGACCAGAGGTGTTAGCTAATAGAATCCCCATTGGGTGTGATCAGGTATGCCAGGAACTGGGTACTAATGACCAGGAATGCCCACAGTCAGAAACAACACAGGGATACCTCTCAAGGATAAAGGGCTCACACAAAATAGACTAAAAATTCTTACCAGTCAATAAAAAAAGGACCAACAACTTTTAATTTTTTTATTTTTTTGAGTTGGAGTCTCAATCCATCGTCCAGAATGGAGTGCAGTGGCACACACACTCATGGCCACCCCAGTGTCGACATTCTGGGCTCCAGTGATCCTTCCGCCTCAGCCTTCTGAGTAGCCAGAACTACAGATGCATACTACCACTCCCGGCTATTTTAATTTTATTGTAGAGATGAGGTCTCGCCAAGTTGCCCGGGCTGGTCTCGAACCCACAGGCTCAGGCAATCCACTCGCCTCGGCCTCCCAAAGTGCTGGGATTACAGGCTGAGCCACCGAGCCCAGCCACAACTTATTTTTTAATAGGCAAAAGACATAATCAGACACTTCATAGAAGAGGAAATCCAAATAACCGACATGCATGTAAAAAGGTGCTTTATATCACTAATCATTTGAGAATGCAAATTAAAACCACAATGAGCTGGGCTCAGTGGCTCAGCCTGTAATCCCGCACCTTTGGGAGGCTGAGGTGAGTGGATTGCCTGAGCCCGCGGGTTTGAGACCCGCCTGGCCAGCGAGACCTCATCTCTACAATAAATCAAAAAATCAGCCTGGCGTGGTAGCGCATGCCTGTAATTCCGGCTACTCGGAAGGCTGAGGCGGAAGGATCGCCGGAGCCCAGCAGGCGAGGCTGCGGTAGCTGGGAGCGGCCACTGCATTCTAGTCTGGGCGACCGAGTGAGACTCCAACTCAAAAAAAAAAAAAAAAAACCACAGTGAGACAGCAGCACATATCCACCAGAATAGCTAAAGTAAAAAAAACAAAACAACAGCAACAACAACAGAAAACCAAACCCTGACAAGAGACAACACCAAGTGTTGACAGGGTAGTGGAGCAAATAGAATTCTCATATACTGCTGGTGCAAGTATAAATATGTTCAAGCACTTGGAAAACTTTAGCAGTAAGAAAAGATGAATGTGTATTTTTCCCATGACCCAGAAACTCTACTGCTAGTTAGCTATCCAAGAGAAACAGGTACAATAAACCCAAATGATATGTTTAAGAAATGTTGCTAATTACTTTATGTATAATAGCCCCAAGCTGAAAATCTCAAATTCTCATCAACAGTAAAATGGATAAATTAGTCAAATGATAGAATACTATACAGCAAAACAAAAGAACAAACTACTACTACTATATACTATATGATCCCATTTATATTGAATTCGAGAACAGTCAAAACTAATCTGTAGTGATAGAATTAAAATAATGATGACCTCAGTGAAGGTGAGTACTGATTGAGAAAAAGTACTAGGGAACATTCTGGGGTTCTGGTAATGTCCTGACTGATAGCTACATGGGCATATGCACATGCAGAAACTTAAGTTGAGTGCACTCTAGGCATTTTAATATATGCACACTACATTTCAACTTTAATTTTTTTTTTTAGATAAACTGCCCAGGAATATAATTGCTGCATTGTATTGAAAGCACATTTTAGTTTGTAAGAAAGTGTTATACTCTTTTCCAGAGTGACTGTATTGTTTCATGTTCCTAATAGCAATGTATGAATGATCCTATGGCAGAATGTGGCAAATGCTCAAATATATTTCATGTATGATTGAGTGAATGAATGCAGAAACACATGAGTAGCTGCTTCAGGGTTAGCAGTTGGCCCCATGGCAATCACCTGGGATGACAGATTGTCTCCCACTAACCCTGTGGTAGAAAGGGGGTTTGGTAGCAGTTAAAGGTATTTCCTTTTGAAAGTCAAGCTGCAAGCTTTAAAGACCCGCCAGGCACCAGGCCGGTTTTGTTTAAGAAAAGTCAAATGGCCAGAGACTGGTCATTTCATGGAAATGCAAAAGGGTGCCTACACTTTGCATTTCCTGGAAACCATTTGTTCTTTGAAAATCTGATTCTGCTGAGTACAACCTTGTAAGATTCCAAAGGAAATATGTAATCACTCAACACGACCCCCTCCCTTACCTAAACAAGGATATAAAACCCCACTTCTCCCATTCTGGGGGGCTCAACTTGGATGCTTTAGCCCTCGAGTCTGCCGGCGTAATAAAGCTGCTACTTCCTATAATAGTCTCGGTGTCACGATCTCTCTATTTTCCCACTGCAATCCAGTTCCTCTGTATCCTTGCCAGCATTTGTTTTGTTGTTGTTGCTACCTTACTATTTTTTATTTCAGTCATTTTGACAGATATGTAGTAATATCTCATGGTAGTTTTAATTTACATGTCCCTAGTGGCTAATAATATTGAACATCTCTGCATGTTCTTAGCTGCTATCTGTATATCCTCCTCAGTGAAATGTCTGTTTGCCCATTTTCTAATTGAATTGTTTACTTGAGTTTTGAGACTACTTTATAATATAAATACAAATATTTTGTTATATATATTGTTTGCAAATAATTTCTCTGAGTCTGTAACTTGCCTTTTCATTTACTTAACATCTTTTACAAAGCAAAGCTTCTAATTTTGATGAAGCCTACTTTATCAGTTTTTCTTTTAATGGATGGTACTTTTGAAATGAAGTCTAAGAACGCTTCACCTAGCCTAGATCCCAAAGATTTCTCTTACATTATCTTCTAAAGTTTTATAGTCTTGCATTTTGCATTTAAGTCTGTTATAAATTTTGTATTACGTTCTCCATAAGATGTGAGGTTTAGGTTTCTTTTATTGTTCGGCTTTGCCTGTGGATGCTTCCAGCACCATTTTTTTTTTTTAGAAGACTGTCCTTCTTTTGCTGAATGGCTTTGCACCTTTGTCAAAAAGCAGTTAAGCATATTTGTGAGTCCAGTTCTGTGTTCTCTGTTTGTCACATTGGTCACTGTGGCTATCCCTCTGTCAATATCACCCTGTCTGGATTACTGTAACTATGTAATAAGTCCTGAAATCAGGTAAGTGATTCTTCCCATTTTATTCTTCTTTTTCAAAATTATTTTTAACTATTCTAGGTCCTGGGACATTCCATATAAATTTTAAAATAATAAGCTTGCCAATGACTGCAAAAGTCTCATTGAAGTTTTAATGATGTAAATTGTCTTAAACCTATAGATCAATTTGGGAAAAGTGACACCCTTATTATAATGAGTTTTTTAATCTATGAACATAGTATTCTACTTCTCTACATTTATTTAGGTCTTATTTGATTTATTTTATCAACATTTTATAGTTCTCAATCTACAAGCTATGTATATAATTTTTTAGATTTATACCTAAGCATCTTTTTTTTTTTTTGAGTTGGAGTCCCAGACTGGAGTGCAGTGGCTGCTCCTGGCCACCACAGCCTCAACCTGCTGGACTCCGGCGATCCTTCCGCCTCAGCCTTCCAAGTAGCTGGAACTACAGGTGCACACTACCACGCCCGGCTAATTTTTTGATTTATTGTAGAGATGAGGTCTCACCAAGTTGCCCAGGCGGGTCTTGAACCCGGGGGCTCAGGCAATCCACTCACCTCAGCCTCCCAAGGTGGGGAATTACAGGCTGAGCCACCAAGCCCGGCTCCTAAGCATAATCTTAAAGCTTTTTGGAGCAATTGAAAATGCTGGATTTTACATTTTTGCTTCCATATGTTTATTATTTTAAAAAATATGATTGAGTTTTGTTTGCTGGTTTTTTTCCTGCAATCTTGCTGGAGTCACTTATTAGTTCCAAGTTTGTTGGCAGGGTTCTTTGGATTTTTCTATGTATAGAGAGAGTCATGTCATCTTCAAATATGGACAGTTTTATTTTCCTCCTTTCCAATCTGTAGTCTTTTTATTCATTTTTCTTGCCTATTCAACTGGCTGTAACTTACAGTTGAAAAGAAATGGTGAGAGTAGACATCCTGCCTTGTTTCTGATAATGAGGGAGACAATTAGTCTCCCTCCATTAAGTATGATGCTATCACTAGGCTATTTGTAAATGCTGCTATGAAACTGAGGAAGCTTCTCTCTATTCCTAGTTTGCTGAGTTTTTTCTATCATGCATGAATGAAATATTTTGTTAATTTTTTTCTGTGTTAATATCTAACAAATTATCTTGTTTATTTTTCTAAGTTATTGAATTTATGATCATAAAGTTGTTCATAGTATTCTCTTATTTTCCCTTTTAATGACTTCAGAATCTGTAGTTATACCTTGTTTCATTCCTGATATTGGTGATTTGTGTTCTTTCTCTTTCTCTCTTGTCAGTCTTGCTTGAGGTTTATCATTTTTATTAATTTTTTCAAAGAACCAGCTTTTGTTTCATTAATTGTGTCTATTGTTTTTCTGTTTTTAATTTTATTGATATTTGCTCTTATTTTTATCTTTTCCCTCTTTCTGCTTCTTTTGAGTTTATTTTGCTCTACATTTTCTGGTTTCTTGAGGAAGGAACTTGGATTGTTGATTTGGGACTGTCTTTCCTAATGTAAATATTTAGTTATTTAGTGCTGCTTATTTCCCTCTGAGAACTGCTAAAGCTACACCCCACATGTCCTGATATATTTTTGTCTTCATTTATTTATTTAGTTAGTTAATCATTTTATTGCTTGAGTACATAGACAAAGTTATGCAACCAGGGCAGAGGCTGTGGACAACTCATATTTCCAATTAGGAGGGAGGACTTGCTTGGTTTTGTAATATTGAGCATATCAGAATCAGGCGGAAGTTAGTGTCATCCTTTCTGTTCCCCTCAAGATGCTTTTGAACAGCAACTGCTTTCCTTTCCTTTTTTTTTTTTTTTTTGAGTTGGAGTCTCACTCTGTCACCCAGACTATAGTGCAGTGGCACGCTCCCCACCACCGCAGCCTCACCCTACTGGGCTCCAGCGATCCTTCCACCTCAGCCTTCCAAGTAGTGGGAACTGCAGGCGTGCACTACCACACCTGGCTAATTTTTTTGATTTATTGTAGAGATGAGGTCTCGCCAAGTTGCCCGGCTTGGTCTCAAACCCGTGGACTCAGGCAGTTCACTCGCCTCGGCCTCGGCTGGGATTACAAGCTGAGCCACCGAGCCTGGCCAGCAACTGCTTCTAAATTAAATGGTAGAGAGCCTCAGGAAGATCAGGAGCAAGCCCTTTCAACTTAAGGATTCTCAAGATTTTATTTCCCGTCACAAAGTGTACTTGTGCCACGCCATGTGAGTCCCTCAGCATCACACCGATCTGTGAGGGAGTCAGGACCTTCTTGGCCAGTTTGTAAATCTGCTCTTTCACGTCATCAGACGTCAACTTCAGCCAAGTGGGGACGCTGCGGTGGCAGGGCAGTGCCGATTGGGACAGGCCCTTCCTGGGAGCGTGCATGTGACCCATGACGGCAATGGTCGGGTGCAGAAAGATGTATGTATTTTTAAATTTCCTTTTAGACCTCCTCTTTGACCATAGATTACTTCAAACTGTGTTTTAATGTATGTGTAGAGATTTTCTTGTCTTATTATTAAATTTTAGTTGGCTCCATTTTGGCTAGAGAATATACTCTATATTAATTTCAATTTTATTTTATTTTGTTTTATTTTTTTTTTGAGTTGGAGTCTCACTCTGTCGCCCAGACTGGAGTGCAGTGGCCGCTCCCAGTCACTGCAGCCTCGACCTGCTGGGCTCCGGCGGTCCTTCCGCCTCAGCCTTCCAAGTAGCTGGAATTACAGGCATGCGCTACCACGCCCGGCTGATTTTTTGATTTATTGTACAGATGAGGTCTCGCTGACCAGGCGGGTCTCAAACCCGTGAACTCAGGCAATCCACTCACCTCAGCTTCCCAATTTTAAAAAGTTGAGTCCCTGGATATGATTCATCCTGGTGAATGTTCCATGACATGTTGATAAAAGATGCCAAACTCTGTAAAATATATATATTTTTTTGAGTTGGAGTCTCTGTCACCCAGACTGGAGTGCAGTGGCCACTCCCGGCCACCGTAGCCTCGACCTGCTGGGCTCTGGTGATCCTTCCACCTCAGCCTTCCAAGTAGCTGGAACTACAGGCACGCGCTACCTCCCCCAGCTAATTTTTTTGATTTATTGTAGAGATGAGGTCTCGCCAAGTTGCCCAGCTGGGTCTCGAACCCCGCGGACTCAGGCAATCCACTCACCTCAGCCTCCCAAAGGCATGGGATTACAGGCTGAGTCACCGAGCCCGGCTGTAAAATATTTTTAAAGGTTCATTTTGAGACAAATGTGAGTAGCCTAGACCCATGGCATAGCTCCAAGAGGTCCTGAGTACATGTGGTTAAAGTGGTTGAATGACAGCTTGGCTTTATACATTTTTAGGTAGATAGAAGTTATAGGCAAAACATAAATGAATACACGTGGTTCACATTGGTTCCACCTGGGAAAGTGGGACATCCCCAAGCAGGGGGCTTGTGGGTCATGAGTGGATTCAAGGATTTTCTGATTGACAGTTGATAGAAAGAGTTAAGCTGTGTCTAAAGAATTTTGAAATCAGTAAAGGAAATGCTGAGTTGAGATAAGGGGAGTTTGAGGAAGCCAAGGTATTTGATATGTAGATGAAGCCTCATAGGTGGCAGCCCTTAGAGAGAATAGATGGCAAATGTCTTTCTCCTCTGGGAATCCTTGAGGATTCCATACAGATACAAATTTCCCCAAGAGACAGTTTTGCAGGGCCCTAAACTACTTTTGATTTCCTTTTTTACCTGTTGTGTGTTGTTATTCCAGAGTCAGGTTGGAAAGTAAGCCACATAATATAGAGTTCATAGAAACCCATTTGATGAGACTTCATGGTTTGTAGGCAATGACTCCCCAGATCTTTTAGTTAGGAATTTGGGCAAGAACAAAAAAGGTCAGAGTTTAGTCCTCAGGCACTTGAAAAAATTTACAAGCTGTGAAAGTATCTAAATTTTATATTAAGTTCCTTCCTAGTCAACATACCTAGAAAAGATTTTTCACGATCAAACTCTGACCAGTGGGCAGGTAACATCCCATACTACACAGCAGCCCTTCCTGAAAATCCCTTTAAAACATTTCCATCTTCTCCTCCCAAATTCTTTCTCACTTGCTGCCCAGTTTCTGGTCTCTTCTTCCTTACGGTCCCACACCAGTCTTTCCAGTCTCACTGATGCCAGCCTTGTCGTTCTTCCCAGATCTCGTGTTATACCCATACCCTCTCCCCATCTCTCTATTGTTATTATTATGTAGAGAGTCTTTTTTTCTCCTCTGGTTTTAAAACCTGTCTTTTCACTCATTATCTCATAATTTTTTTTTTTTTTTTTTTTTTTTTGATTCACCCTTCTTTGAATGCAAAGGGTATGATAAACAGCAAATATGTTTCTCTATCTCCTAGGTCTGAATTTAACTCCACCCTTGTATCTGAGGTGTAGATATCCTCTTGGCCATCTTCCCTGAGGTCTACATTTAGGAACCATATACTCTAATCTTTCTAGAATATCTGAATAATATGACAGAGCTTTCATATACTTGGTGTCCTGGGTTCTTTTGAAATCTGCTGCTGATATTTCAAGTCTTTCATAGGAGGTAAAAAATACCGTAATTGATTTGTTCTGTTTAATGCTGACAGTGCAGACTTAAGAATCAAAAAAATCTGGATACAAATCTATTCTCTGCCATTTGATAACTGTGCAAACATGGTGGGTCATAAATCTTCCAATGCTTGAATCCTCATCTGTAATTGGACACCAATAGAGTTGTAAGGATAAATGAGATAATACATGATAAACACTTGACCATCTAATGGCTCATCAGATTATAATTACTCTTATCATCTGTTGTGTTATTTCTGTTGTGTGCTACATCTGGTGTGTATTCTTATCATGTTTGTTATTTTGTTGTTGCTGTAATCAATTTTGGTGATGTTATATGTCAACATCTCTTTCTTCCTCTTTCTAGTTGTTCCTTTCCTTGTTGGATAACCGTATGCATTTGTGAGAGCACTGATAGCTTCTGGGCACACAGGTAGACTATATTTCCAATCTCTCTTACATTTATGTATGGCCATATCACTGAGTTCTAACCAATGGAATATAGACAGAAGAGATACGAGCAATTTCCAAGCCAATTCATAAAAACTTCTTCATGAGCTTTCTTTCATACTCTCTCTCCTTCCTTTTGAGTGGTGCAGTTATATATAATGGTCTCAGCTGTGAAGAAACAGACCTTAAGGAGCTTAAGGACTAGAAAGCTGTGGTTGTCTGAAGCTGGAGTGAAGAGAGTAAAGGGGCACAAAGAATCTAATCTCTTGGGGGTAAGGAAATATTTTGTTTCTGGAGTATGGGAGTTGTTTAACAGATGTGTACAAGTATCAATATTCAATAAATGCAGTTTAATATATATAAATGATATCTTAATAATTTTTTTAATACAATAACTCCCATTCAGGGTCAACTCCCTGTCTTAGATCAGGATCCCAGACTCTAAGATGAAAATTCATATGTGAGTAATTTTTTTTGTTTGAGTCAGAGTCTCTGTGTCACCCAGGATGGAGTGCAGTGGCACACTAATGGTCACTGCAGCCTTGACCTGCTGAGTTCAGGCAATCCTGCCTTAGCCTTCCAAGTAGCTGGGACTACAGGCATATGCCACCACACCCAGCTAATTTTTTTATTTATTGTAGAGGTGAGATCTCACCAAGTTGCCCAGACTGGTCTCAAACCCCTGAACTCAGGCAATTTTCTCACCTCAGCCTCCCAAAGTGCTGGGATTACAGGCATGAACCACCACACCTGACTGTGAGTAATTTATTAAGGAAGTACACTTAGAAAAATTTCAGCAAGGGAGTCAGAAAAGTAGGACAGGGAGAGAGGAAGTCAAGCATGGGTATGATCCCAGGCAGAGTCCCTAGGGTAGCCTTGGCCTGATCACAAAGGTGGGCTCTGGACTCTGGAGCAGCAATTATGCCTCAGAGTTTGTTCTGACACAAGACAAGGAAGTTGTAGAGATTCGGTCTGGCTCTGTTCCTGTGGGCAAAATGGCTCCAGTTCAGCAGTTCAGCAGTTCTCGATAGAGTCACGGGTGCAATTAGCTGGAAGCAAAAGAACATAAAGACAGAAAGGAGTGTGCAGGAATGGTAAGAAGGACTCAAGAGGGTCCAGCAGAGCACTGCCTGAAGGGCGCAGGGAACAGTCAGAAGGGCGCCTCCCAAGATGGCGCTGAATACTATATAGAACCACACAAAGACAACAAAGGCCCTAAGCTCCGGCTTCTCCCCATACGGTTTCACGTGCATGCACGAAGTTTAAATCTGCGCGCGAATAGTTTCTCCCTAAAGGAATACTACCTCATAGTCTCCTCCAACAAAACCCAAGCACAGCACTGGCCAGCCCCTGCCAGGCCCATAAATACAGCTCTCTCTCTCTCTCTCTCTCTCTCTCTCTCCCCCCCAACCCCCACGGCTACAGACCCTTTTCCTTTTCCCTGTAGCCGCCGCTTTGATAAATCTCTTGGTCCCTAATGGATGTGGAGTTGTTACTGGTGCCTAAGTTCTTTCATTGGCGCCGTGACTCGGATTGGGTCTCTCTCGCCCTTGTGCGGGTCTCTCTCACACTTGGGTGGGACCCCGATTCGGCGCCGGTGGCCACTCCAACCCTCCCAGACCTTCCCCACCCTCTTGAATGCCTGAGCTGCATCCACCAACAATCGTTGGTAGGTAAGTCCCCCTCCCCCAAACAAGGAAGCTTAAAACTTGCCAGGGATCACCGGAGGGACCTGACCTCAGGATCCAGCCCCTCCGGCCCCTCAGCAAGGGGGAACGCACCCCGCCTCGGTCTTCACAGACACAGCGGACCCTAAAGGCTTCCACCCCAACTAATATTCCCAAACAGACAAGCTGGAGACTTGCCATGGATCACCGGAGGGAACTGACCTCAGGATCCAGCCTCTCCGGCCCCTCGGCGAGGGGGAACACACCCCACCTCGGTCTTCACGGCCACAGCAGACCCTGAAGTCTCCCTCTTCTATTCCATCTCTCACTCCCCTAGGGGCTCCCATGTCTGTTAGGCAGCAGCGAACCTCAGAGGCTCCCCTGTCTGCTAGCCTAAAGCAGACTCTGTAGGGTTCCCACTCCCCAGGGCTCCCATGTCTGTCGGGCAGCAGCGGACCTCAGAGGCTCCCACGTCTGCTAGCCTACAGCAGACTCTGTAGGGTTCCCACTCCCTCAGGGCTCCCACGTCTGTAGGGCAGCAGCGGACCTCAGAGGCTCCCATGTCTGTTGGCCCACAGTGGACCCTGCAGGACTTCTGTTTCTGTTTGACCGGCAGGAATCGTGAATACACTCCCCATCCACCGCTTGGTCAAGTTCTCTCTGTCTGTTTAGAAAATTCCTAGCGCTAGGTGCCTTGACCCCTCGGTTCTCCAGGAGAACCCTGGTTGTGCCAAACCTCTGTGACGACAGACTTTGCCACAGCCACACTTCTCAGACAGCTGATTCTTCGGGGGACGCCCTGTCTAGTCCACCTGTCCCACCATGGGAGGCTCATCATCCCTGCCAGCCAATTCCCCCCTTAAATGCCTCTTAAACAATCTCACTACACTCTCACTCACCCCCGATATCAAACCCAAATGCCTAATTAGCCTCTGCACACAGGACTGGCCAACATATCCCTTAGACAACCAAAATCAGTGGCCCCCTTAGGGGTCCCTCAATCCCGATTTTATCCGGGACCTATATAATTTCTGTGAGCGTTCAAAACGGTGGGTAGAGATTCCCTACATTCAGTCCTTTTCTCTCCTCCGTGAACACCCCCGCCTTTGCCTCTGTTGTAATCCCTCTAACCTCCACCCCCAACTCATGCTAGCATCCACTGCCTCCCCTACAACTTCTCTTCCTCCCATTGTTCACTCATGTCTGAGCTTCCTCTTCTAAACCCACCCACCGCAGACACTGAAAGTCCCCTTCCTGCTCCCTCCTCTCCCATTTCAGATTTTGACCCTGCAGACAAGCCCCCTCTTACAGATAGCCCAAGGCTCCCCCACCCCCACCTTCCTCTTCAGCTCCACCCACTTCTGCTCCAGCAGTTCAACCTATGTACCCTCCCCTTTCAACCACTCCCCCGTGTAGCCCTCTGGTAACCTGATCCAAGGGTGCACCAGTCATCCTCGCTCCCCTCCACGAAGTAGCAGGCGCAGAGGGTATTGTCCAGGTGCACATCCCCTTCTCTATCTCAGACCTCTCACAAATAGAAAAACGTCTTGGATCATACACAACTAATCCTGCCACCTACATTAAGGAGTT
Organism: Cephalopachus bancanus; assembly: GCA_027257055.1. Taxonomy (NCBI): domain Eukaryota; kingdom Metazoa; phylum Chordata; class Mammalia; order Primates; family Tarsiidae; genus Cephalopachus; species Cephalopachus bancanus. The sequence goes on from JAPVLO010003242.1 coordinate 12,776, forward strand.
TCAATACCTCATCCAGTCCTACAGCCTTACTTTCCATGATATATACTTAATCCTTTCCAATATCCTGCTTCCGGAGGAACGTAGGAGAGACTGGGAACAGGCTAGAACATACGCAGACGAAAGTCACCAAACCACCCCAGCTCACCCCCTTGGTGCAGCGGCTGTCCCAGACCAGGACCTGCTCTGGGACTATAACTCCCCTGCTGGCATCAAGTCCAGGGATCGCTTCTCTACTTACCCCCTTTCTGGGTTGCACAGGGCTGCACAAAAGGCAGTTAACTTTGAAAAGCTTCAGGTAGTCATTCAAGATAAAGATGAAAATCCCTCCAACTTTCTCAGCCGACTCACTAGGGCACTTCAGCAATATACCAACATAGACCCAGACTCCCCTGATGGCCGGCAACTCCTAATGACGTATTTTTTCTCCCAAAGCTATCCGGACATTAGGGCAAAACTAAAAAAGCTTGACAGAGGCCCCTCGCTCCCCAACATGATGTCCTAGCAACTGTCTTTAAGGTGTTCCACAACTGGATGAAAAGGCAAAAAGACATAAATATCAGATGCTGGCCCGGGCCCTCCATGGAACTAAGAGTCCCTCTGGTGTCACCCAAGGCGGTGGCAATGCCTGAACCCAGCGACAACCACCGGGACCCTGCTTCAAGTGTGGGCAACCAGGACATTGGGCACGAGGCTACCCCAACCCCAGAGTGCCCCAAAAGCCATGTCCCAAGTGCAGTCAGGCAGGACATTGGGCAATGGACTGCCCCGGTCCCCAAATAGAGACTGAGTCAGCCCCCAACCCTGCTTTAGACCTGTTGGGTATGGCAGCGACCTTGGAATGACGGGGACTGGGGTCTCCCTGCCTGACACAAATCTCAAATCACTGGGAGCCCAGGGTCACTATAACAGTTGATGGGCACCCCGTCCATTTCCTCCTGGACACCGGAGCCACCCTTTCCATCATACAAGAATTTTGGGGCCCAACTTCCCCATCTAAGTCCCCTATAGTCGGGGTAGGGGACCAGTCCATCACTCCACACATAACTCCCACAGTTACGTGCATTTTTGCAAACGTCCCCTTCACTCATTCCTTTTTGGTACTGCCTCAATGTCCTGTACCTCTTATGGGCAGGGACATTCTAGCCAAATTCCAGGCGTCCATCACCTTTAACCCAAGTGCAGCCCTTAACAACCCATCTCCCACAACCCCATTTTTGGCCCTCCTCACTACTAACGATTCCCCAACAGACTCACTTCCTCCTTTACCCCCTTCTATAGTAAATCCCCAAGTATGGGATGTAAACTCCCCCTCCTTAGCACACTGCCCCCCAGTTCACATTCAGCTCAAACATCCCTCTGCCCACCCCAACCAACTGCAATACTCTCTTTCTACCTCCAGTCTTCTGGGACTTCAACCTGTCATCAACTCTTTATTACAGAAGGGGTATCTGTGCCCTACCAACTGCCTGTTTAACACCCCCATTTTAGCGGCATGAAAACCAAATGGCACTTACCACTTAGTACAAGGTCTAAGACTCACTAACGCTGCTGTCATCCCCATTCACCTGCTAGTCCCCAATCCTTATACCATTTTATCCTCAATTCCTCCGACCGCTACTCACTTTTCAGTCCTTGACCTTAAAGATGCATTCTTCACCATCCCTCTGGCAGCAGACTCACAAAACATCTTCATGTTCTCGTGGACTGACCCAATATCTCGCCATTCACAACTCACCTGGACAGTCCTACCACAAGGATTTCGAGATAGCCCCCACCTGTTCAGTCAAACCTTAGCAGCAGATCTTAAGTGCCTCTCACTTACCAAATCCACCCTTATTCAGTATGTGGATGACCTCCTCCTGTGTAGCCCTTCCTTAGCTGATTCTCAAATGGACACTGTACTCACCCTTAACTTTCTAGCAGAAAACGGATATTGGGTATCCCCTCAAAAAGTCCAACTGTCTGCCACACAAGTCACGTATCTGGGGGTAGCCATCTCACACCAACAAAAGGCCATAACAACAGACCGAAAAGCCCTAATCCAATCCCTACATATACCCAAGACTAAAGAGGAAATCCAATCATTTTTGGGGCTGGCTGGACACTTTCAGGCGTGGATTCCCAACTTTGCCCTACTTGCAAAGCCACTTTATACTCTCATAAAGGGAGACCCCAATGAGCCACTCCTAACACCCTCCTCCATCAAACAACCTTTTATTGCCCTTCAGCAAGCCCTCATGAGGGCCCCTGCTCTCCATCTGCCGAATATACCCCGACCCTTCATCTTATATGTCCATGAAAACAAAGGGATAGTCTTGGGAGTCCTAGGGCAACTTTGTGGACAGACGTTTACCCCAGTGGCCTATCTCTCAAAGCAGTTAGATCACACTGTTCAGGGCTGGGCCCCATGTCTGTGAGCACTGTCCACTGCCCACATGCTAGTATGTGAATCAAAAAAGCTCACCTGTGGGGCTCCCATTACTGTGACCTCCCCCCACCATCTACAGCACCTCGTAAGCTACAGAGGCCTTCAAACACTACCCCCCGGTTGAGTCCTGTCACTTCTTGTCTTCTTCCTACAAGATCCCTCTGTATCCTTTCAAGCTTGTGCACCCCTAAACCCAGCCATGTTACTCCCTTCTTCCACCACCCCACTAACCCATGACTGCGTAGAAACTGTAGAGGCTCTTCTCCTTTGTCCGGTTCATATCCAGGAAGGCCCTTTACCCTCCCCCTCTTATACATGGTTCACTGATGGCAGCTTCTTCCTCCACAATGGGTCCCGGGTCATGGGATACGCCATCACCTCTATTACACATGTCATTGAGGCAAAGCCTCTCCTGCCAGGCACCACTAACCAACAGGCAGAACTTATAGCTGCCACTCAAGTGTTCCAGTTAGCGGCTGGACACTCCCTCTCACTCTACACTGACTCCAAATATGTTTTCCACATTCTCATCTCCCACTTGGCCATATGGAAGGAAAGGGGGTTATTTACTACCAAAGGATCAGCAGTAGTTAATGCTAAACTAATCTCCAATCTTCTCACCGCCTCTCTACTTCCCACCAACATTGGCATTTCTCACTGCAAGTCCCACCAGTCTGACTCCTCACTCATAACTCAGGGAAACTCCAGGGCAGCTAACATGGCCTGACAAGCAGCCTTGGGGTCCATCCCCAGCGTGGCCCAACAAGCAGCCTTGGGGTCAATCCCCACCATGGCAGCTGTTGCCCACCCTGGTCTAAGCCATACACCTCCCACCAATTCACCAATGCTAACTTCCCCCTCTATCTCAGAACTTATCCTATATCTACACTCAATCTTCCATACCAATCCCTCTGCTCTAACATCTTTCCTAAAAAACTTCTTCATCCTCGACCCCCACCATATAAAGCTTATAAAAACCATTACCTCTCAATGTTCTATCTGCCAGCAAACTAATCCCCATACCCCCTTAAAACCGGGAACCTTTCCCACACATCAGCTTCCGGGTATGGACTGGCAGGTTGATTTTACTGTCATGCCCTCGGTTCACAACATCAAATACCTCCTTGTCTTGGTCAACACCTTTTCTGGATGGGTGGAGGCATACCCCACCACAAACAAATGAGCAGCAACCGTAGGGTCCATCCTTGCTAATCACATAATTCCTAGGTTTGGTGTCCCTTTATCTCCCCAATCTGATTACGGACCCGAATTTACCTCGCGAGTGGTACAAACCCTAACAACTGACCTCCACATTAACTGGCATTTCCATATCCCATACCACCCACAATCACCCGGAAAGGTTGAGCGAACCAATTGCACTCTCAAAGACACTCTCACCAAATTATCCCTCGAACTCCATCGAGACTGGGTCTCCCTCCTCCCACTGGCCCTCTTTTGCATGCGAGTCCTCCCAAAAAAACCGTCTAAACTCTCACCATTTGAAGTTATGTATGGCCACCCAGCACTCCCTCCGGGAATCTCAACCTCAGCCCCTCTAACATCCACTCACATGCTCTACCCCCTCTTGTCTTTTATTCGTTCCCACATTTGGGAACATCAAAACCTCCTTTTATCCGTTTCATCCAATGACCAAATCCCACCTCCTCTTATTCCTGGACAATGGGTCTATTTTTCCGACCCAGAAACTAAAACCCATCTTAACCCAAAGTGTTCTGAACCTCTTCAAGTAGCTTTGTCCACTCCCACGGCAGCAAAACTTATCATGGCCCAACGTGAGGTTACCCCGTGGATTCACATTTCCCGTCTTAAACCTGCCACCCCTCCTTCCTCACAACCCACCCATAATAATACTTGTCCACCTACCCAGAGGTACACCTGCTCCAAGGTTCCAGAACAACCACTCAGACTTCGCTTGCCCTGACTCACCACCCATCCAGATCCAAATCCAAACAAACATCCTGGATTCAGTGCAGGAAACTTGTAACCCTTGCCCCTTTCCTTTCTTGGCTTAATTGCCATCCTCCTTACTATATTACTTACTTGGTCAACACCTACAAATTGGCCATCCACAGCCAAAGCTTTGTTGGCTATTACATACCTCCTCATTATAACTAGCTTCATTCTTATTAAGTGTCTTTTGTAAAATTCACCCCTTACAGCACTATGTTTACCAGCCTAACCCTCCTTCCCCTATTAATTTCAACCCACCTCAATGGTGAAACAACTCCACCCATCCCACCATTTCGCTGGAGATTCTTTGTAGAAGAGTCCTGGACTTCTAAAGACCACTCATACACCCAGTGTCTGGCTACAGCAGACTGCCAGCCATATGGCTGCCAGTCTCGAGTTTCTATTCCCATCTCTCTCTTCTATGCGCTCACTTTCTTTAACATGGCACAAAGTACCTCAATTCTGCTTTCTTTTTGACCAAACCCGAGATTACTGTAACCAAAACCCTGAAATTTATGGGGGATGTCCAAAACTCTCTTGCATGCTCTACTCCATAAACATAGAAAGGTTTGATGATGATAGAGACATTTTTCTTCTCACTTCACAAGGCAGAGACCAATTCTACTTAAACGCCAAACATCCCTGGGATGACATGTGGGCCAAAGGGGTGGTAGGCAAAGTATACAATGGAATCCTTGACTCCACCCCAGCAGGAACCATCAAAATTTACCGCACATATGTCCAAATTCAGCCAAATATCTCCAACCTAGACCCTGAAATAACAAGAGGCAATATTACAAATCTCCATACAACAGACAGCCAAAGTCACCCCATTTTCCTGGCTCTCAGTAGCCCAACAGGAAGCACGCTTTCTCAACTACTCACATCTAGGCAACTTTTCTAACTTCTTCCTATGTGCATCCCTCAGTCACCCCCCATTTACGGCAGTACCATTCATAGGAAATCTTACCACCCCCTGCACACAAAATCCTACTGTTCATTTCCCCCCACTATCAGGAATTTCCCTGTTCACAACTTCATCTCAACCATCACTTGTCAATGTTACCTGTGCCCCACCTGGCTTCTTCTTCTGGTGCAACGGCACCCTTACTAAAACCTTTAATTCATCATGTGTCCTGGTCATCCTGGTACCTCAATTAACCCTATACACACAAGGGGAATTTGCAACAAAATACACAATAAACAAACCTACAACAATGATATTATCACTCCACCCCCACCAGAAATGGGTAGTCTTTCTTCCTGTAATCGCAGGAGTCTCTCTTGCCTCTGCTCTGGCAGCAGCAGGCTTAGGCAGCGGGGCTCTAGCATACAGCATTACCTCCTCCCAAGACCTCGCCAATAAACTACAACTTGCATTAGAGGCTTCAGCAAGGTCCCTAGCCTCCTTACAATGCCAAATCACCTCGTTAGCCCAGGTCACCTTACAAAACCGGTGAGCCTTAGACATTCTAACAACTGACAAGGGAGGCACTTGCCTCTTTCTCAGAGAGGAATGCTGTTATTACATCAACGAAACTGGCCTAGTAGAAGAAAACCTAAATGTCCTCAGTCATCTAAGTGAAGAATTAAAACGGCGCCACCAACAGCCAGACTCTTCTCCTTTCACCTGGTTACAACACCCTCTTGTCACCTGGCTGGCCCCACTCCTAGGCCCTGTCATTCTAATTTGTGTTTTTTGTCTAATAGCCCTATGTATCTTTAAATTTCTCCAACAACGCTTAATTGAACTCTCAAATCAAAACCTCAACCTCCTATTACTCAATAGTTATCAACCTGTCCCAGTAGAGGAGTCAACACCTTGTCCCTAAACATCACTTAACTCTTCTTTTAGATATGTTCTCTTCCAGGTTCTCTATTTACCTCCACAGTCTACTCCAAGACAGCTGGTTACTACTGCCCTCGTGCCCACTGGAGGACTGGCCGGAACAAGTCGCCATTCTACATTTACAAGGAACCTTCATGGAACTCTCACCTTCAGAAATCTTCACCTTCAGTGCCTATCTCTGAGTCCTGTTCCGGCTGGTTCTGTGCCCTTCCCCCACCACACCCCACAACGCCCACATCCAGCAGGAAGCAGCCAGAAGGAGTAACTATGCCCCTCTCCCAAGCAAACAGAAAAGGTGGGAATGAAGGGCGCAGAGAACAGTCAGAAGGGCGCCTCCCAAGATGGCGCTGAATACTATATAGAACCACACAAAGACAACAAAGGCCCTAAGCTCCAGCTACTCCCCATATGGTTTCACATGCACACGTGAAGTTTAAACCTGCGTGCAAATAATTTCTTCCTATAGGAATACTACCTCATAGTCTCCTCCAATAAAACCCAAGCATGGCACTGGCCAGCCCCTGCCAGGCCCATAAATACAGCTCTCTCTCTCTCTCTCCTCTCCCTCCCTAACCCCCACAGCTACAGACCCTTTTCCTTCTCCCTGTAGCCGCCGCTTTAATAAATCTCTTGGTCCCTAATGGGTGTGGAGTTGTTACTGGCACCTAAGTTCTTTCACTGCCAGTATCTAATGTATGAGGGAAGACAAAAAAAAAGAAATTATTTTTTGGAGGGCAGGCCTACATTGTAGTACAGGCTTCCCTTACTAGGTAAGCGTTCTAGGTAAGGAACCCATCATCATCAGTGTACCAACTAGCGTGGTTGTGAGAGGATGTGTTTGGCTTCAGTGAATTTTTTTTTTTTTTTGGAGATTCATCGTGTTTGCCCATTTCATGATAGGTGATTGACTTGAACAGCCCTCCCACACCATGCTGAATATTCAGAAGTTTTGGACCAAAAACAGAATGACCCCCATGTCCCACCCTTCTTAGTCATCGGATTTCACCCTGAATGACATGTTCTTTTATTTCTCCAGATAAAAAAAAGTTCTCAAAGGGAAATATTTACCTATGTGGAAGAAGTCAAACAAAAAATGGCAGAAGCACTAAAAGGCATCAAAATTGATGAGTTCAAAAACTGTTTTGAGCAGTGGAAAAAGTGTCTCAATAGGTGTATTGCATCAAACAGAGACTACTTTGAAGGTAACTGAAGTTTAAACGTGTAGGAATCAGTACATGGTTTTTTATAAATAAATTTCGGGTCTTTTGGGGTCTCCCTCATACTTACCCTCTAGGAGAAGGACTCATTCTTTGTTTTAATGAAATCACAATGTCCAAGTTTTCTTCAGATTTTTATTAACACATTCGATTGGCAAAAGTATTACTTTCCTAATACTGAGAGCAGGTAAAAATAAAAAATTTTAAAAATCTGAAGGTGGTTGCTGCAAACTTCTGCCATTAAGCACAAGTGAAATGGTATTTTCTAAATTGTCACCTTTTTCACAATGACAGCTGAGAGTTGCAGAAATATCCAGTATTTGCCTCAGATACCACTCTGACTAGCATTCCTTACTTTGTGTTTTTATTTGGATTATAAACTGAATATACATTATAAATCTAATTCTTTATTTACATTGCATCATTACATCACTGTTTTACTATCACTAATAAGTTCACTGGATTCACCTTCAGCCTCGGAAATTTAATCGGTATGTATTTCTTCATTTTCCATAATTAAGGTAAATTATTTTTAATATTGAAGTATAAGCCCTGAAATATCAAAATACAAGTATACAACACTAATTGCAACTAAATAATGACCAACTTGCAATTTTTACCAACTATGTAAATCAATAACAACTTTGCACAGTTGATACAGATAATTATCTCAATTAACTTTCTCTCTCCTTGCCTCACTATTTATTTTCAAGCAAAATGTGATAACACATACATATAACAACATTGCAGCATTCAGAAACAGAATTTGCAAAGATGTAAATTCACATCAGAGGCAATCAGGAATAGAATTTGGAATGATGTAAATTCACGTCAGTGATCACGAATGAGTTAAAAAAGAGAAGTGTAAAATTAAAGCAGGGGTGTTCTAACATAAAAATAAACTGCTGAATCTTGGGCCTCTGGAGTAAAATGAAAAGTCTGGAGCCAACAGAAACACCCCAGCACCCGCCCTGTCAGGTCACTTCACCATGTGTAGGACACATCCTCATGCCACGTCCACAGACCTCCAGGGGGCAGCAGGCATAGTGGTCAGGGCTGGCTGTTGACTGGACTCTGATAGAGCCGGGTGCTAGGCCAAGCCCCGCCATTTTCTAGTTGTGTGATCTTGAGGTTATTGCTTAAGAAACTCACCTCAGTTCCTCCTCTGGGAAATGGTAAAAACAAATGCACTTACCTCCCAGGGTCACCAAGATGTTTAAACAATACAGGACACATACAGCCCTTTAATACTGTTTGGTGTTCAGGACTTCCTCTACTCCCCACCCTGGCTCTCATATCTTTCTCAGAGCAGGGGCCTGGGCATGTTTTTTAATTCACTCAGGATTGGCACTGCTGATAACAAAGACTTTAACATGCTTTAAAAGTGTCTTGACTAGTTTTGGAAGTGGGATGCAAAACAGCACCCCATATGAAAACTGACTGGACCTTCCCCACCCTGATGTGGCCCTTCCAGGAGTCCTGCTTGCCACCATGGTTTCCAGAATCCTCCAAAACACCTCGTGACTTGTGAACAAAGCAGAAATTCAACTTTCCCACATGATAAGAAACACTTCTGGTTGTTTTTTGGAGGGAAAGAAGCTATTAGCTTAAAGATCTACTATCTATCTGTCTATGTTAGTCAGTACGTACAAAGTTTCGGTTACACAAGATGAATAAGCCCTAGAGAACTACTGAAAGCATAGTGCCTGTAGTTAGCAACATTGCCTGCATACTTGAACATTTGTTAAGAGGGTAGATCTTAAGTGCTCTGATCACAAAATTGGTAATAATAATAATAATAATAAATAAATAGGACAGAGAAAACTCTTGGAAGTCAGGGATATGTCTATGGCCTTAGATTGTGGTAAAGGTTTTATAGGTGTATATTTATCTTCCAAACTATCAAGTTGTATTAAATATGTACAGCTTTTTGAATGTCAATTATACCTCAGTAAAGTGGTTTATAAAAAGATTCTCTATTCATCCACCCTTCATAATTCTTGTCTTGTCTATTTATCTATCCTGTCTCTCCCCTCTTCTCTCTCACGTTTCCAGGGACCTATCTTACAGGGTGAGGTACCATGGAAAATAAGGACTTCATGGATTCTATTTGGCTGACATTATTCAAATTTGTTCCTGTTTATCCGGAATTGCATTGTATTTCCATTTAATTAGGAAATATTTTCCATAGCCTTGAGAGAAAGCTGTATTTTCTGCAACATTTCTAAATCATTGTTCAATTTTTTCTTCATCATCCTACTTAGTTACTGAGTTTGATGCTAGATTCTTGATGCTTACATAAAAGAATGAAAATAAGCAAAATGAAACAAACAACATGGTTAGACCAACAACAGTAACAAGGTCAATCAATAGTAACACTCTCTCACAAGAGTGACCAAAGAGGTCTGGGGTATATTTTGAAGTGAATTTGAATATGTAAGTTGTGTTTGTCCAGACCTCCAAAAAGCAGATACCAGGCAAGTTTTACATGCTTTTATGGGGGAAGCACCTGGGAGGGACTGTGGTTGGGAGCTGGGGAAGGCTGGGTGAGCTGCAGACCCCAGGTGAAGTAGGGAGGAAGCCAGGTGAGCAGAAGCATCCTGGACTGCTGTGCAGTCTCAGAGAGGGCTGGCATAGCCTCCTGGAGGGTCTCAGGCTAAAGTCAGCACATCTCCCAGGACTGGGTCTGCCTCAGTATTCCCACACATTCAGTCATGGGTGGGTGTAAGCCATGGGAAGCATGGCTGGGGGCAAGCACAGCATTGATTTCAGAATCCAGCAGCGGGCCCTTGGTCCCATGCTCCCGGCCTTTCAGTGCATGCTCATGGGCTCACGGCCGCCTCACTGTGGTTTACTCTGTTGTTGGCTTCATTCTGGACTTGATGTTGGACTTGTGTAAATATCAAGGCCCATGCCCAGGCTAGACCGTTCTCTGCTATCTTCAAATCATGAGATGTCCCCCATCTCTCCACATAGCACAGCTTCCTCATTCTCACTCCAGACTTTCTTGTAGGATAGTCCATTAGGCGGACAGTTCTTTTTTGTAAAGAGACTTGCTTGGGTTGATTTCTGAACCTCACAGGAGAGTAGTGCACTGCTAATCATGGGAAGTCAGAAATACAATGGACTACCCAAGTGCCAGAGGCAGGCCCTACTGGCTACACAATTCCTTTCACTAACTTTCTTGGGGAATCCTTGTTTTCTTGGGAAAACAATAGCAAACGCAAGCCCCGGCTGGACCCCACACTTCTGTCCCAGGCAGGACCCAAGTCTCTGTACCCCTGTGTTGGTGATGAAAGATGTGCATTGGGGGAAGCTCTGTACTTCTCCCTGCTGCTCTGGCAATCGCTTCCCTTCACACGCTCAAGGCTGTGGCTTGACCCGAGCTCTCCTGCAAAAAATGTTTGACCCTTTCAGAGTTCTGAGGTTCTTTGTTTTTTCTTTCACATGCTCCATACTCCTCAACTGTCTTCTGTGTGTGCTGTTGTTGTTTTGGCTTCCTTCCCGCCCCGGTCCCAAAAATGTGTCTGCTTCAGTATCATGTGACATTGACGATCTGGGAGATTGGAGGTTATTTGTGTTTTGGGATCAGCTTTTCCCACATATCTTGCTTTTTCCTGTGAGCTAAGTGCCTTGAGTATTTGGCCCCCAAAGAAGTGCTTCTTTGGGGGCCAAATACTCAAGGCACTTAGCTTACAGGAAGGCCAGGAGCATGGGACCAAGGGCCTGCTGCTGG
>JAPVLO010003243.1:0-23736 GCA_027257055.1 Cephalopachus bancanus
TATTTGTCTTGAGTATCTGAAAACAAAAAGGTCACTCCTGCTGGATTATTTATCTAAGTTACTACCTGAATATAATAATAATGGTATTAAATATGTCGGTGTTTTTTCAAATATATTATCTCATTTGATCCTCAAAACAACAGTTAAGCTATATTTCCCTCAACTGCACAAATGAAAAATGAAGCTTAAAAACACGACAGTGTATTCAAGATATTTCTCAAGCTGTTTTTAGAACTCCACTTGTCTATTGACACAAATCTCATGTTGTTGATAGTTTTCTACTCTGCCTGTTTAAAATAAATATTCATGCCTAAGAAATGAACACTTACATCTAATGAAAAAACATGTCTAAGAATGAGAACATGAGAACAATTATAGTAAGGTGATTTGTTTGAGAGCACTGTCAAATGACTGAAGTAATAAACATGTTTGATTACCAAAACTAAGCAGAGACTGTTCATAATTATAAAAAGCCCTATATGCTGATTCATTTAAAATATTTGTTTTATTAATTTATTAGTCGAAGAATAAACTGCATCACTTCAAGGAAATATAAAGAATTATCTCCACTTTTTCTTTTAAAAAAATGGATTTAGAGAACATGCTAAAGTTTTTCCCTTGGGAAAAATTTTACCCATCCATTTGCATAATTCGATCTGGATGCATTATATTTTTATTTTCCATTTCAAATATATTACATTTGTATCAAAGTCACATCAGCTTTATTTTCAATAATACTCTTTATGTCTACAGTAATTAATATATTTCCAAAATATATTCATTCTAATGTTTTCTTCCTACTCAGAAATAAACCTATTTTAAACAACCAGACCAAACACATAATTTGTTATTTTTTATGAAGTAGTGCTTAAGAAGAAGTTTTGGAGCCAGCTTAAAAAAAAACCAAAATCTTGCATATTCAATTGCAGCTCAGCAAGTTCAGTTTCTGATATTAAAGAAAAGAAAATATATTATCCCACTTAGGCAGATGTAAATTAATGGTGAAACAACATAAGAAAAGCTGTTGTTATGCACTCAATGTATGATTGTGAGCCAAGTAAGAATAAGCAATATTATGAACTGACTCTTAGATTCTACCTTTACTTTTGGATACTTGAATGCAAATAGTCTATAGCAGATTAAGTCCCATTAAACACTTGATGAACAGTCAATTCCAAAATAACATGCTTAACAAGCACCAGGCATAGGTCTTATATTCTTTCTTCTGCATTTGTCTAAGTACATTCAACCATACTTTTTCATATGATTCACTCATTTTTCTCAACAAATGTTTGTGTCAAGGGAGAGAGAATTGGTGAATCAATTTTATATATTTTACAATTAAGGAATATATTTAACATAAAGTGATATCAATAAGAAGTGCACAAGCAAAATTATGTAAAAAATTTTTAAGAGCAATAACTCATTGCTAGGAGACTAAAAAATTTTTACTAAAGTGAGGTCCTTTCAGGTGACATTTGAAGAATGGGTAGGATTTGAACATTCACATGTACATAAATGGAGAAGAGCATTTCCAACCACAATGCAGTAAAGTTCAGTTAAACAAATGAAAACTTGGGAAAAAAGATAGATAGATGACATCTACCAAGCACCAATAGCCTTCAGTTAAATTTATATAAGGTCACAGACATTTCAAAAATTTTTTCCCTTTAGATGGGGAGAGTGGAATAATAATGCAGAACACAGGCTCCAGTCAGAAGCTCCTGTATATGCTCTCTTTTCTGTCCCCACCCAAATTACACAACAATAGGGTATGCTCTAGAATTAAATTTGCCTGTAATGCACCTTCTCTGAATTCCTTGCTTGCTTTATTTCCCTTCCCCAAACCCCCTCAACCACTAACCCTTTTACTACCTCAAAGATGCTCAGTAAATGTTTGTTCAACTTATCTGAACGTTACTTAGCACAGATGAATTTTCACAAACATCTGGTCTTGAAGGAATAGGAGAGTCTGAAATTCTCAGATTCTTAAAAGTTTTCTCAGGATATAGTTAAACAATAATGGACAAAACTTAAAAGACAATACCAACAGTATTGGTATGCACATGACACAAAATTCCATTTGACCACCAAAGGTCTCTCCAGGCACAGTCTCTATAAGCACATAATGGAATGCTTGTGTTTTTGGAACCAACTGCTCACTTACCATATGCTTCCATCTAAAATATCATAAGCTTCTGAATGCAATGTCAATGAGTTTTTTCTTCTTTTTTTTAAACTGCTGTTATCAGCAGTAGAAGGTTTCAGGACTAAGCCTGCCAAAATCCATCCCAAAATTTGCTCGAATAAGCAGTTAGCATCATTAGAAGATATAACCACTGTTAGTACCTTTATTAAGGCAAAGGTTTTAATACAGGACAGGACTGTTTCAATATTTCTCATAAAATCTTTGACTATTAAAAGCAAAAGAAAAAAATAAGCCTACGGGGACTAGGAGGAAGTGGTATTACTGAACTTCAGTACGCATGTGTTTGCAAAATGACCTCAGCATGAGGTAATAGGAATGAACGAATCCATTGTGTTCTGTGAGAACTGTGTTTAATGACAGAAACTGAACAGAATCTGATGACTAAGATTCATTTTGCAGATCGGAAGTTCAAACAAAATTGAGGAGAGACAAGAGGAAAATAGGAAGGAACTGATGTCAGAAATAACAGCAGTAAAAAATACAGTGATGGAAATAAATAACAAACTAATAAGCATGGAAAGCAGAATTAGCCGAGCAGAACAAAGAAACTCAGAGCTCAAAGACCAAAACACAGAACTAACCCAAACTGTCAAAAGCATAGAAAAAAAGCTCAAAAAGACAGAACAAAACCTTCAAGAGATGAATGATCACTTGATGAAACAAAGAGTAATGGCTTTCCTGAGGCAGAGAGAGAAACAGAGGCACACTGGAGCAAACATTTCATGAAATCATTCAAGAAAACTTCCCTCATCTCATCAAGGATGAAAAAATTAAAACACAAGAGATTCAGAGAACCCCTGCAAGACAACAAATGAGTAGACCAACTCCCAGACATATAATAATTTGCCTAAACAAAGTAGGGATAAAAGAAAAAATTCTAAAGGCTGCAAGAGAAAAAGGTCAGACTACATACCAGGGAAGACAAATTAGAATAGCAGCAGATTTATTTACAGAAACTCTGCAGGCTAGGAGAGCTTGGAGCCCTATCTTCAAAGTTCTAAAAGATAAACAATTTCAACCCAGAATAACCTACCCAGCCAAGCTAAGCTTCATCAGTGAGGGAGAATTGAAATCTTTCCCAGATATCCAATCCCTAAGAACCTATGCTGCCCCAAGACCACCTATACAAGAAACACTTAAGAAAGTATTGAACACAGAAGAAAAGGAAAAAAGAACAACAATGTTCTTCACAAGAGTACAGGCAAAAGATTAAAAACACACATGATCCAACTCTAAAACTGAAAGAAAGACAACACACAAACAGGAAGAACAACAACAACTCTGTAAGAACATTATGATAAGGATCAACTCTCACATTTCAATAATTAGTTTGAATGTGAACAGACTAAATGCACCAATGAAAAGACATAGAATGGCAAAATGGATAAAATATCACCAGGCAACAATCTATTGCCTTCAAGAGTCTCACCTCACTAGAAAGGACACTCACAGACTCAAAGTAAGAGGATGGGAAACAAATTTTCAGGCGAATGGAACACAAAAGAAAGGAGGAGTCACAATCTTAATCTCAGACAAAATACACTTTAAGCTATCAAAAATTTAAAAATATAAAGAAGGCCATTACATAATGATAAAAGACTCAATCCTTCAAAAAGAAATATGCATCCTAAACATATATGCACTGAAAATAGGAGCACCAACTGTCATAAAGCAGCTCCTAGGTAAACTAAAAAAAGTTATCAACTCCAATATCATCATAGTTGGGGACTTTAATACCCCACTCACAACCCTAGACAGATTATCAGGACAAAAAGTCAGCATCAAAATCCAAAACTTCAATGTGACTCTTGATCAAATGACTTAATTGATACCTACAAACCCTCCATCCAAAAACCACAGAATACATATTCTACTCATCCCTGCATGAAATGTACTCTAAGATCGACCACATAGTTGGCCATAAATAAAACATAAGCAAATTTAAAAGGACTGAAATTTTACCATGCACCTTCTCAGACCACAGTGGGATAAAAATAAACGTTAACAGTAACAAGGTCCCCCCAAAACCCACAAAGACATGGACACTAAACAGCATGATGTTTAAAAAACTCCTGGGTCAATGATGAAATCAAAACAGAGATTAAAAGATACTGGAAACAAATGAAAATGAAGAAGCATCTTACTAAAATCTCTGGGAGCCATGAAAGCTGTAGTAAGAGGGGAATTTATATCCCTACAAACCCACATGAAGAAAATGGAAGGATCACAAATAAACAGCCTAACAAGTCACCAAAAAAAGCTGGAAAAACAAGACCACAAAAACCCTAATTTCAGCAGAAGAATCCAGATCACCAGAATAAAAGCTCAAATCCAGGACATAGAAGACAAAAAGATAATACAAAAAAATCAATGAAACAAAAAGCTGGCTCTTTGAAAGGATAAAGAAGATTGATGGTTCCCTAGCTAGATGGACTAAGAAAAAGAGAGAAAAAGCCCAAATAAACAAACCAGAAACACAAAAGATGAAGTCACATCTGATCCTGAAGAAATATAAAAGACAATTAGAGACTACTATGTACACGTGTGTGGAAACAAACTTGAAAACCTTTTGGAAATGGAAGACTTTGTGTCATCACACAACCTGCCTAGGTTGAAACAAGAAGAAATTGAGACCCTAAATAGACCATAACAATCAAGGAAATTGACTACATAATAAGAAAACTACCTCCAAAAAAAAGCCCTGGACCAGAGGGCTTTCCAGCAGAACTCTACAAGATATTTAAGGAGGAGCTTATACCAATCCTACTGAAGGTATTCCAGGTGATTGAGAAAGACTGAACTCTCCCAAATCATTTTATGAAGCTAACATCACATTGATCCAAGCCAGGTAAAGACCCAACAAAGAAAGAGAACTACAGGACAATATCTTTGATGAACATATATGCTAAAATCCTCAACAAGATCCTACAGAATGGATTCAACAACACATCTCAAAAATCATCCATCATGACCAAGTAGGCTTCATCTCTGGGATGCAAGTCTGGTTCAACATTCGTAAAACCATAAATGTACTTAAATACATCAACAGATGTCAAAACAAAAACCACATGATTATATCATTAGATGCAGAAAAAGCTTTTGATAAAATCCAGCACCCCTTCTTGATAAAAACCCTCGAACATCTAGGCATACGGGGGAAAATACCTCAAAACAGTAAAAGCCATCTGCAAGAAAGCCACAGCTAGTATACTCCTAAACAGACAAAAACTGGAACCATTTCTCCTGAAAACTGGAACAAGACAAGGATGCCCACTCTCACCCCTCCTGTTCAATTAGTATTGGAAGTCCTGGCTAGAGCAATCAGAGTATTCAAATAGGAAAAGGAAGTCAAGTGTCTCTCTTTGCAGATGACATGACCGTGTACCCTTTAAAACTCAAGAGAATCTGTCAAAAACCTCCTTACACTGATAAAGGCCTTGGCAAAGTCTCAGGATATAAAATAAATGTGCAAAAGACAATCACATTTCTTTACACCAATAATAAACAAACAGAAACTCAAATAAAAAGCACAATTCCATTCACAATAGCCACAAAAAAATGAAATATCCTGGCATCTTCCTAACCAGAAACAATGAAAACTACAAAACACTGCTCAAAGAAATCAAAGACAACACAAACAAGTGGAAAAATATTCCATGGTCACGGATTAGAAGAATCAACATTGTGAAGATGTCCATCTTACCTAAGACAAACTACAGATTTAATGCAATACCCATCAAATTACCAGCAACATTCTTCTCATACCCAGAAAAAACAACACAGGAATTCATATAGAAACACAAACGACCAAGAATAGCCAGAAAAATCCTCAGCAAAAAAAAACCAAAAAACAAAGCAGGTTGTATCATATTACCAGACTTCAAATTTTACTACAAAGCTACAATAATCAAAACAACTAGGTATGGTACAGGAACAGGCATATAGACCAATGGAATAGAATTGAGATTCCAGAAACAAAACCCCAATTTCTCAACTTAACTCATCTTCTACAAAGCCTCCACCACCTACCACTGGGGAGAAGAGAACCTATTCAGAAAAGGTGCTGGGAAAACTGGCTGACCACATGCAGAAGATTGAAACAGGACCCCTGTCAATCCC
Source organism: Cephalopachus bancanus (assembly GCA_027257055.1). NCBI lineage: Eukaryota > Metazoa > Chordata > Mammalia > Primates > Tarsiidae > Cephalopachus > Cephalopachus bancanus. The sequence continues at coordinate 6,329 of JAPVLO010003243.1, forward strand.
CATACACAAAAATTAACTCTAAATGGATCAGAGACCTAAATGTAAAACCTCAAACCATAAGAACCCTTTGAAAATGAAGGACATCCCTCAGAAAATTGGAACTGGCATCCAGTTCCTGAACAAAACTTGAAACCCACAGGTCATAAGAATAAGATAGACAAGTTGGACCTCATTAAACTGACAAGCTTCTGCAAAACCAAAGAAACCATCGAGAGAGTAGGGAGACAGCCTACAGACTGGGAAAAAGTATTTGCCAATTCCGGTCTGACAAAGCCTTAACATCTTGGATCTACAACAAACTCAAACATGCTGAAAAGGAAAAAAAAAAACAACCCCATTATAAAATGGGCAAAAGATATGAACAGACACTTCTCAAAGGAAGACATCCGAGCAGCAACAGACACATGAAAAAATGTTCAACATCACTAATCATCAGGGAGATGCAAATCAGAACCACACTGAGATACCACCTAGCTCCAGTAAGAATGGCAATTATCAATAACTCAAAAAATAACAGTTGCTGGAGAGGGTGTGGCAATAAGGGAACACTTCTACACTTGGTGGGGGTGCAAACTAGTGCAACCTCTGTAGAAAACAGTATGGCTATTCCTAAAAGCTCTAAATATTGACCTCCCATATGACCCCACAATCCCCCTACTGGGAATATACCCTGAAGAACTCAAATCACTCTATGAAAAAGATATCTGCACACATATGTTTATCGCAGCATTGTTCACAATAGTAAGAGCCTGGAAGCAACCATGCTGTCCATCAAAAGAGGACTGGATTAAAAAAATGTGGTACATATACATGATGGAATACTATGCAGCTATAAAAAAGAACAAAATCATGAGTTTTGCAGCAACCTGGATGGAACTAGAGTCTGTAATACTGAGTGATCTCACAGAAACAAAGATCTGGTATCACATGTTCTCACTCATATAGTGGACCTTGAACATCCAATGTCATACTATAAGAAAATGACTAGCCGGGCTCGGTGGCTCAGCCTGTAATCCCGCACCTTTGGGAGGCTGAGGTGAGTGGATTTCCTGAGCCCATGGGTTCGAGACCCGCCTGGGAGCGAGACCTCATCTCTACAATAAATCAAAAAATCAGCCGGCGTGGTAGGCATGCCTGTAATTCCGGCTACTCGGAAGGCTGAGGCGGAAGAAACACCAGAGCCCAGGGGTCGAGGCTGCGGTGGCGGACGGCCACTGCACTCCAGTCTGGGCAACAGAGTAAGACTCCAACTAAAAAAAAAAAAAAAAAAGAAAAGAAAATGACTGACTGTGGTGGGAAACTAAGGGGAGGGAGAGGAAGGGAGAGGGGATTAACAGTAGTAAATATCTGTCTGGGGATGGGGAGGCACCTTATCAACAAGGATGCCTGAATGAAGCATATTTATATACCTAACCCTTAACTGTCCCCGCAATATCATAAAAAAATATTGAACCAAAAAAACTTTCCAGCCCTGTACCCGGGGGTTTGGGGAAAAAGGCTAGGAAAAAGTAAATTGAAAAAGGGGTCAGCCCCCCCCCCCCCCCCCCCCCCCCCCCCCCCCCCCCCCCCCCCCCCCCCCCCCCCCCCCCCCCCCCCCCAAAAAAAAAAAAAAAAAAAAAAAAAAAAAAAAAAAAAAAAAAAAAAAAAAAAAAAAAAAAAAAAAAAAAAAAAAAAAAAAAAAAAAAAAAAAAAAAAAAAAAAAAAAAAAAAAAAAAAAAAAAGGCAGACTAAGCTCCGGGAAACATAGCATCATGAGTGGAAATCCCGAAAATGTTTATACTTGACAACAAACAGGGATATAGATTGGCACTGTTACATTCTGAAAAAGCTTGTATACCACAGAAAAACATATCTGGAAATTAAATTTAAAGAAAAAAGTGTTTCATTTCCTCATTCAAAATTAATGTTCAAAACATGGCAACTAGATCATAGGTAACAACTTAAGATGCTGGAACAGTCTAGGAAAACGTACTCCATTTCTCTTCCTTGCTGTGCACCTCACCTTTCCCCCAAATCACTTGACTGAACAATGAAATTAGGCCTGTTTCATTCTTTTTATAGCTGATTTTACAGCCAAACTCATAATTAAAACTATTTCTTTTTTCACCACATCCTCTCCAGCATCTGTTATTTTTTGAGTTATTGATAATGGCCATTCTGACTGGAGTAGGTGGTATCTCAGTGAGTTTTAATTTGCATCCCCTTTTATGATTAGTGAGGTTGATCACTTTTTTTTTTTTTGATTTGGGTGTTGCACTCTGTCACCCAGACTGGAGTGCAGTGGCTGCTTCCAGCCACAGCAGCCTCACCTACTGGGCTCCTGGATCCTTCCGCCCCAGCCTTCCAAGTAACTGGAACTACAGGCACGTGCTACCATGCCCAGCTAATTTTTGATTTATTGTAGACATGAGGTCTCGTCAAATTGCCCAGGTGGGTCTGAACTTTTCTTCATGTGTCTGTTGGTCGCTCGTGTGCTTCTTTTGTGAAGTGTCTGTTCATATCTTTTGCCCACTCTGTAATGGGGTTGTTTGTTTTTTTCTTTTCAGCACGTTTGAGTTCCTTGTAGATCCAAGATGTTAGGCCTTTGTCAGACATGGAGTTGGCAAATACTTTTCCCAGTTTGTAACTGTTTCCCTGCTCTCTTGATGGTTTCTTTGGCTTTGCAGAAGGTTGTCAGTTTAATGAGGTCCCACTTGTCTATCTTATCTGTTATGGCCCGTGCGTTTCAGGTTTTGTTCAGGAATTGGATGCCAGTTCCAATTTCCATGAGGGTGTGTCCTGCATTTTCTAAGGTTCTTAGGGTTTAAGGTTTTACATTTAGGTCTCTAATCCATTGCATCTATCGTAATACTATAAGTAAAAATTGACAATGGTGGGAATCTATGGGGGGGACAGGGAGGGCAAGGGTAGTGCAATTAAGGTAGTCAATATCTGTCTGGGGATGGGGGGACACACCTTATAAACAAGGGTGCCTGAAGATGCATATATTTTTATACCTAACCCTTAACTGTACCCACAATTTTAAAATAATAATATGTTTAAAAAATAAAGGAACTAAACCATGAGTAATTTTTTTTTTTTTTAAAAATACTTTTTTCTATCTGAATTCACAGACTTAAACACCTTCCCAGGAGTCTTATTTTCATAAAATCACTTAGAACAAGCTCACGTTAAATTTTATGTACTGTAATTAAACAAAATTCAAAGTTAACTCCCAAAATAAGATTACATCTTTCACTTAAAAAGTAAAATTATGAAAGATAATTTTCTGGATTCCTAAATTCTACCAGGCCATGTTACCTCAATTATTTAGAAACAGTACAAGTATGTAAGCAAAGAAATACATGGGAAGAGATTCACTTTTATCTGTTGAATCCTACCTGAATAGGGATTGACAGTTGAATTTTATTGTTTCAGTTTTCCAAGAGAAAAACAGCAGCAGCAGCACAGTGGACACAGTCAGGATGGTGGCCACACATCTATTCAGTCAGTGCAGAGCTTGTTTAATCCATGCACAACAAGGATGCAGTAGCCCATGCTGGAAAACAGGGAGGAAGAAACAGGATTACTTTAGGGGTGTAATGGATTCCCCTGAGCATCGCCTCCTATATAACTATCAATTAAAGCTTGTCCTGTGCTAGAGAAATAAATACAAACCCCCCCATCATAGACAGTATTAGCCTGCTAGTTCTCTTATATGTTACACTAGCATGTTTGCTAGTTCTTTGATGTTATCGTGAGAAAAAAAGTTTCTTCATGTAGGTTCAAAGTGCCCTGTATTTCAGCAGCTCAGGCATCATGAGAAATCACACGTGTATGTTTTTGGGGTTCCCAATGGATCCTTTGACCCTCCTCTGGCACTTACTATCACTGTATAACCCTACTGGCACCATGTGTCCAAATTTGGAGTCTATAGTGCAGCCCGTCCCATCCAGCTTTGTAGGAAATTATCTCTGAGAGCCCATCTTGGGTCCTGAGATGGATCTGGTTACCAAGGGGGACTGAGCTCTGTTTCCAGGGCCACCCAAAGCACCTTCCATTTTGGAAAATCTACCCACAGTCTGACTCCTGAGCCTCACAGCTTGGAGCTCATCACAGACAAGCTGTATTGATACCATTCTTGCTGTCCCGGGTCCAGCTTTTCTGGCAAACATGATGAGTTCACATATTATCTGAGTGGACCTTTGCATATTGGAATTATATCTCTATGACTTGGTGCAGCACGGTACATTGGCTTTGTGCAACATGGTCCCTTACAACATCTAAGCACCCACAGAGATAATTCAGGTCTGCCAGTTCAACTCAGAAGAGCATAAATTTTTAGTTTGTATCCATTATTGCTGTGTGTATTTTAGTTGAAATATGCCTCTTTCCAAAGATAACCCCAAAATTTATCACTGAATATTTTAAGAACAAAGCAAGCTTGTGTAGAGAAATCCTATGTTAGACAGAAACTAATACTATCAGAAGATTTAATATAGCCCCAAATAAACATAGCTCATATACTTATTCAGTTATTTATTCATTCATTCTCTTATATAGCTGGTAATACTCTAAGCACTAAAAATATAATTGTGAGCAAAACATAAGCTTTGCTCTCAATGAGTCTAGTCTAGTATATCAGGGTTTTATTTAAAAAGAAACAATAGCCGGGCTCGGTGGCTCAGCCTGTAATCCCGCCCCTTTGGGAGGCTGAGTTGAGTGAATTGCCTGAGCCCGTGCTTCGAGACCCGCCTAGGCAACTTGGCGAGACCTCATCTCTACAATAATAAAAAAATTAGCCGGGCTGGTAGTGCACGCCTGTATTTCCAGCTACTTGGAAGACTTAGGCAGAAGGATCGCCGGAGCCCAGCAGGTTGAGGCTGCAGTGGCCGGGAGCGGCCAATGCACTCCAGTCTGGGTGACAGAGTGAGACTCCAACTAAAAAAAAAAAAAAAAAAAAAAGAAAAAAAAAAAAAAAAAAAAAAAAGAAAGGGAAAAAAGAAAAAAAGGGAAAAAAGAAAGAAAAAAAAGAAACAAAAAAGACCCTTTTTTAAAAAAAAAATTCTTTTCCCTTCTTTTTCCTTCTAAAGTTGGTTTTTCCCTTCAAAGAGGGAAAAAAAGAGAACATTTGGTTTTTTACTTAAACCGGAAATCAAGTGAGAATTCCTAATTCCCTTTCCCCCTTCCCCCCCTAATTTTTTGCCCAGTTCTTTTAAAGTTTTGGGCACGGGGAAAGAGTCACTTTAAACCAAAACAAAACAATTCCTACCCAACCCCCCCCCAAAAACCCCTTCCCCCACTTTTCCATAACCCCCTCCTGTTTAATCTTACTGGAATAGAGCTTTTCCCAAATGTTTTATATTGTGCAACTGACCTGGCCATTGTCATTACCATGCCTAACCACAATGGCTTCCAAGTTCATGAGGTTGCCTGCCACCTCTTCCTTTATTTCCAGTTGTGCTGAGCAAGGGACTTCTAGGTCCTTAGAAAGATCATCTAGGTTCTACTTTTTCATTCATCATACAATAAAAAATATCTGTATGTTCATTTATCTAAAACTTCATATGTTCCTAAAACTATTACAGACATCAAGAGTCTACCACTGAACACAACACACAGTAAATAGTCCTCATCCTTGTGAAATGCATATGGGTAGAGAGAAATAGCTAATACACAAGTAAGTAAATCACAGAGTGAGTACATAATGATTTGCTACATAGAGAAAATCAAGGAGGGGAAAAAGTTAAGATTTTAATATAGGTGATCGGGGAAGGCTTCTCTGACTTTTGAGCCAAAGCCTGAGAAGCAGGGCAAAAACACCGAGCAGATGCCCACATCTCCAATGCCAGCTCTCTCACCATTCCTGCCTCCACATAGCAACACAGCTAAGAGCGAACACTCACGGAGCCCATCTGATGTGCCAAGCACTTTCTATATTTGGAAATCTACATTCTCACAACCCTATGGGTCACATTGATTAATGAGTAACCATGAATACACTGAAGAAGAGAGGGTTAACTAACTTCTGAAATAGATTATACCACTACAGTAAACAGGAGAGCAGAGATAGAAGTCCAGAAATTTCCAGTTCCAAGTTCATGCTCCATATGCCACTTTGCTGTAACAGTTTTGACTTGGCTGGCTGTCTCCTGTGATCCTCACACTTTATCTCAAGCATCACCCTTTTTTTCCAGCTATTCCATTCATGAAATCTCATTAGTAAATTTTTTACCTCCTGGTAGGAAACAGAACTGTCATCTGGCAGAACATTTGGGGAAAAGGGAAAAAACTCGGATTGCAACAACATCAGAGTAATGTCCACAAGGTGACAGAAGACTGGAATAAAGGGAAACTAACAACAAAAACAATGAGCTATTTTATATTTTTGTGTTTACTGACCACTTTCTATGTTCCAAACCCTGTGCTAAGGCTTGATATGCACCTGCCCACAATATTTGTGAGGCATAAGATTTTAAATATATTACCTCATTTAATATTTTAATTCTCATTATCCTAGTAAATTAATATGCCTACATCCCCCAAAACTGCAAACCTGAAGCCTCATTGTACTAACAGTATGCTATAACCTAGGAGCTAGCAAACTTGTCCTGTCAAGGGTTTTCCAGGTCATTCATCCTTGTCCTTACCACTCAACTCCTTGTAGCAGGAAAGGAGCCATTCACACTATGTAAATAAAAGAGTATGACTGTGTTCCAATAAAATTTGTTTACTAAAAAAATCTGGTAGACCAGATTTGGCTCATGAGTCATACAGAGTGAGAAATAATTTTTATCTAAGAAATGCAAAAATTATCAGGCCCAGAGGGACATTGAAGCTTTTTGATAATAAAAGGAAAACATTTCTCATTCACATTTGTAGCAACTCGAAAAGATGACAACTTTCTACCTCTGGCTGGCCCAAGCATCTTTATGTTTGTTATGACTTCACTTCCTGTTTAATTATATGCAGTGAAGATTATCTCTTTGCTATTAAGTAGAATTGAAATTCTACCTTTTAATTTGTCTGCAAGTTCAAACAACCCACAGAGAGTACCTATAAATAACACTAATAATACAAGACAGAGCAATCTCACCATCTTATTCCTTTAGAGAGTTCCCAAATTTGGAGATTCTAAACAAAATCTGATGAACTTTGTTCTAATCTATTGGATTCCCACCTGCCAAATTATTTGACAGTAAAAACTGATTCCAGTCCTTTGGATGTTGAGCTGAAAAGTTAAACTGAAAAGTCCTGGAATACTGATCTAAGAATAGATGTTTAGAGTTGTAACACAGGAAATATAGAGTCAATATTGACTTCTCATAGAAGATTTAACTTGGAACCTGCTGCCTTCTGTGAGCCAAGCAAGACTCCTTAGTGTTCACATTTCCCCCCTTGTTCTTTCCTTTTTTTTTGAGTTGGAGTCTCACTCTGTCGCCTAGACCAGAGTGCAGTGGCTGGTCTCGGCCACAGCAGCCTCGACCTGCTGGGCCCCTCGATCGTTCTGCCTCAGCCTTCCAAGTAGCCGGGATTACAGGCATGCGCTACCACGCCCAGCTGATATTTTTAATTTATTGTAGAGGTGAGGTCTCCTGCCCAGGCGGGTCTCAAACCTGCAGGCTCAGGCAATCCACTCACCTCAGCGTCCCAAAGGAGTGGGATTACAGGCTGAGCCACTGAGTTCGGCCTTGTTCTTTATCTAAACATCTGATGGAGGGAGACATTTTTTCAGGAGAATGAACATAGATGAAAGTGAAAGTTTATTCATATTTTGAGAGAAAAATTTCCCCAAAGGGGCATTACTTGTATTTTCCTACCCCCTCTGCTGGGTGCTATGATCGTGGGGTAAGAATGAAGATTCTTTATATGCAGTTGTTCATCAGATAGATTTCTTCTTTCTCTTCCAGCATGTCTATGACACAACTGGGGGGTAAAATGCCATTGCTTTCACCTTCTTTTGTTTTTTTTTTTTTTGAGTTGGAGTCTCACTCTGTCATCCAGGCCAGAGTGCAGTGGCACGTTGCTCACGGTCACTGCAGTCTTGACATGCTGGACTCGGGCAATCCTTCTGCCTCAGTCTTCCAGGTAGCTGAAACCACAGGCATGTGACACCACACCTAGCTAATTTTTGATTTATTGTAGAGATGAAGTCTCTCCGTGTTGCTCAGGCTGGTCTCAAATCCCTGGGCTCAGTCAATCCTCTTGCCTCTGCCTCCCAAAGTGCTGGGTTACAGGTTTGAGCCACCACACTCAGTTCTTTTGTTTTTTTGAAGATGAAATGCTTCATCTCAATCTCATAGTTCACCTATTCAAAATTTATAAATCATCTAGTGGTAGATAAAGCAGGATTCTGGCATCAGAAAAGCCTCTGGTTTGCATCTCAATCCTGACACTTTCATTTGATTCAGGACAAATTAAGTTCTCTAGTTTTTAGTTTCCTTATTTTGAGAGTGGTAATTGCATGCTATGAACAGTGCCTGATACACAAGAAATGATATGTGATAACATTTTGATTATTATTGTATAATAACATTATTGTTGCTCCATTATTTTCTACTAAGAACAGTAAGAAGCAGGGACTGTGGTAAGTTTGTATGCATTCCAGGTTGAAATAGATGTCTCTTATACCAGATTAATGTAAATATAGTACTTGACAAAGGGCCCCCTAGGACACTATTAGGTGCAATGAAACACATGTATTCCAGGGTAGACTTTATTTTTGGAGGTTCACACTAAGGAAAAAGGAATTCATTGGAGAATAGTCTGAAATGGGGTCAAGAGAGTTGGGCTCTTCTTTGCCATTGTGAGTTGCTGTGGTCAAAGGAGAGTCATTTATGGAGTCACTGTATTACAAGGGCTTAATGATACTTGCCACATCCATATAAAAGGGGGAGTGGTATGGAATAAATGAAATAACTTATGAAAATGTTCTATAAACCAAAGATGAAGTTTAAAGTGTCAGTGTTCTCAAATGCAGTGCTTTTGTGTTCATATGCACATTTAGTAGACTATCAACTACACATTAGTTAAATATGTGATTGGTAAGTAACACCTCAAGCAAATTCAGTTTATCAAAGTCCAGACTGACCCAAAATATCCAATTTACAGGACAACTGTAAGTTATTTTTAACAACTAACTTGCTTGGACATCATTTTTTCTTCAAAAATGTTTGATTCACATATCATTTTTTATAAAACAAAATACCACATAAAGTTAGACACACTGACCGTGTGTGAAATATTATAGTCATATATTTACATTAATATTAATTCATACTCCATAGACACAAACAAGCACTTAAGCAAACCTTCCCTTTCATCCATTTTAAATCTCTTTCTATTCTGCATGTATACTTTTGTGAAAGTGAAGATAATACAAAATGTCTTTGGTGAATTAACACACAATAAAAAAGCTTTTGTGTTCAAACCTGGTAAGAAATAATAATAATTGTTTGGAAGTTCAGGCACATTGTTTCTAGGATAGAATGGCATTTCATTCATTTCTGCTGCCTAAGCACTTCGCATGTAATGGACTGCATCAGGAATGTAGTTGAACCAATGCAGTAGAAGTGATCAGAAACTAACAGGGAAACAAAGGTTAACTTTTTTTCAAGAACTTCTCTTTTTTATTTTTTTAAATTTTATTCTAATAATATGGGGTCCCATTCAGGATTAGGTACATAAGTGGTCATCATACTGGTGAAGTTTGGGTATACCATTGATCCTCACACTGTCTGATTTGGAATAAGCTACACTTATTGATTTTATGAGCCCTCCTCCCTCGACAGTGTGCTGCTACTGCCAATCACTAAGAAAAGGCATCAGAAGGTTCTCAAAATACTTCAAATGTCCCTGTAATCTCACATCCCAAACATACTCAGCAGTACGAAATGCTGTAATCATGGTTTACTGAAACACGCAGATGCCTAGAGCCAATTCACATTGAAGATTTGTTTTTACATCTTTTATGCTACGAAATTTGAAAGAGGTGCTTCCAAAACACAAAACTAATGAGATGGAGTTCTCTGTAAAAAAAAACAAACAACAACAACAAAAAAAACTGACAGGTAAATTTTTGGGAATCTTAATTATTCTTCACATACTATTTCTCTTTTTTATATTCAGAAGAATGCTATAACTACATGTCAGATTCAAAAGACAAACAATAATTTCTAACTACATGTTGAATTTTTAAAGTCAACAAAAAGACTCTTGACTGATCTTTCACTCACTCATTTATTCAAAAAATAATTTTATGAAAAAATTAAACAGGAGGATCTAAAGCAGAACGATTGCCAGCGCAGCTGTACTCCAACCTGTAACAGAGTGAAACTCCAACTCAAAAAAAAAAAGACAGAAAAGCCTAGGACCTGATGACTTCACAACTGAATTCTGCCAAGCAGTTAAAGTACTAATATTAGTTTTATTCAAACTCTTTTAAAAGATGGAAGTGTAGGGAATAATTTCAAATTCACTATATGAGGCCAGAATTACTCTGATAGCAAAACAAGACAAAGACACAGAAAGGAAAATAAAAAAGACAACTACAGAAAATATAACTTATGAACACAGGCATAACAATATTTAGCAAGATGCTAGCAAATTGAATTCAACAATACATTTTAGCTTATAGTTAAAATTAGCAATTGATTTTGGCCTTTTCTGTATTCACTAATAAAGAGGAATATGTTCCTTAATTATATCTCTACTTTTACAATCATATAACCTTAATTTTTTTAATATAGAAAGCATATTAAAATAATAATAAGCCAGGCTCGGTGGCTCAGCCTGTAATCCCGCGCCTTTGGGAGGCTGAGGTTAGTGGATTGCCTGAGCCCGCAGGTTTGAGACCCGCTGGGCAGCGAGACCTCATCTCTACAATAAAAAAAAAAAAAAAAACAGCAGGGCGTGGTAGCGCACGCCTGTAATTCCAGCTACTCGGAAGGCTGAGGCGGAAGGATCGCCGGAGCCCAGCAGGCGAGGCTGCGGTGGCTGGGAGCAGCCACTGCACTCCAGTCTGGGCGACTGAATGAGACTCCAACTCAAAAAAAAAAAAAATAAAATAAAATAATAATAAAATAGTCCTTTTTGTGTTTAGTATCTGGCTAAAGAAAGAAAATTTCTTCATTTGGATAAACATAATTATTAACTTTATCAGGATATTATTTTTAACCTTTCTTTTATCATAGTTGTATGTAATCCTAAAAAATGTAGTATTGTTTTTTCTCTTTAATGGCATTATATAAAGTCATATTAGGGTAAGCATGAATTTGGTTGTGCTAAACATTTAGTTTTTTTACATGCAACCATGTTAATGTAAGTTATTCATTTTCATCATTATATGATGACACTCAAATGTTTTTCACACTTCTGGTTGAACATTTGTATTGTTATTAGTACTGAGCTATAAAACTATAATGATATAAGTATTATAGTACATTTTTTTATTTCATATAGGATGATTTCTCTTAAATGTATTCCTAAGTTTGCAGTTTCTATACTATAGGCTATGTTAGCACTTGGAAAGCTAATACCAAACTGTTTTCCAAAATGTAAGTTCTAACTTATGTTCCTCATAGCAGTGTAAACATATGCAATGCCTCTTTCTTCACGATTTTTCCAACATTATACATTTTTTTTTTTTAAAAGTTTTTTTTTTATTTTCTATTTTGATTGTTTGAGTCAGAGTCTCCCTCTGTTGCCCAGACTGGAGAGCAATTGCATGGTGACAGACACTGCAGCCTCAACCTGCTGGACTCAGGTGATCCTTCCACCTCAGCCTTCCAAGTAGCTAGAACTACAGGCTTGTGTCATTACACCCGGCTAATTTTTTGGTTTATTGTAGAGTTGAGGTCTCACCAAGTTGTCAAGGCTGGTTTCAAACATGTGGGCTCAGGCAAACCCCTCACTTCAGCCTCAAAAATTTTGGGATTATAGGCATGAGTCAGCTCACCCAGTTCTTTTATCTTTTTATTTTAAAGATATGGAGTTCAATTCAGGTTAGGTATACAAATGTTCATTGTGAAGGTAAAGTTTGGAACTCAATTTAGTCCCCACTTCACCTGGTTTGAGATCAGGTACTGTTACAGATGAAGTGTAGCCCTCCTTCTTCCTATTTCTAATTTTTTAATGTTTGCCAATTTGGTGGTAAGAAATTATATTTATTACTTTTTTTGGTTTCTTATTTAAATTTCTTTTTAACTGCAAAAATTATTATCGTACACATCCTCGATATTTTTTAGTTGTCTGAAAATTTTTATTGTCTAAAATCCAGATATTGCAAACTGGTTATGACAGTGTCCAAAACAGTTCAGAAATCAGACATCAAAATTTTGGTTCTAAGACCTGATGTAAAACTAAATAAAATTTATATAGGATTATGTTAAATATTGTGTCTGTATATTGAAAGAATAGACATAAATATGGAAAATCTTGTCAGTGTTCAATACAACATTTTGTGACACTGAATTGCACCTTTGCAAGTTCCATGCTTTTGTAAATAATAAAAACAAATAAGACTGATTCAAACTAAAAAAAAAAGTGACACACACATATTATACAGTCAACGGCCACAGTTGTAGGACAAGGACATTGAATGACATGGAAAAGTGTGTTTCAAATGAAGAAACAATAAGACAAAATCTTGTGATCCATCTGATTAACCATTAGAGTCATTCAAGTTTTTGTGTGAAATCAAATTTTGTATTATAGAGTGGTCAGATTGATAGATATGATAGATTTATTTAAATCTAGAACTTTACCTCACAGCTCCACCAAAGGGGTGCCACCCTTCCACACAAAGACTAGTGCCTAGGACACAGTATGAAATAGAGATGCCAGGGAAACCAGAAAGTAAGTCAGGAAAAGAAATGAGTGTCCTGGTGCCTACATTTGTTCTTATCCAAGACCTTAGGTATGAAAAATTTGTTTTTCTCTTTAAGGCATGAATCCCTGAGGTTTGACCATAACACCTCAGAGTAATTTGATATCATAATAAAACAATGGAGGTATAATTTGGAGTGAAGAAGACCAGAAATGGGAGGATATGGTCCATTGAAATTCAGCTGGGGAAGAAAAAACTGAAGGTGCAAGGCAGGGATCAGAGTTTGACATCAAAAGGAAGCCTAAAGAATGCTAACAGTGGAGGAAGATTTCAGAAATTGAGCAAAATGCAATGTAGCCACAGTGCTTGTTATGTCTTTTTTTGGCATTTTTTACAAGCTTGGTATGCAGGGAAAACAAGGCAAGTTAGACTCATCTTGAGCAACAGCAACATCATGAGGAAATAGTTTCATAAACTTCCAAGTTGGAAGCATCTATGCAAGTCCTAGCAGTAGAGGAAGCAAGGGTTGAACAGAGCTGGCAGAAGCCAGAGGCAGATGCAGATACTTGGTGAAATTCAGGTGAATGAGGGACCATGACTGAGCCAGCAGCTTCCAAGCTGTCTTAGCACAGGAAGTAGTGGGGCAGGGTCACAGTTTGAGAAGATCTAGAGAATACCATTTACAACCAAGTGCAGACCTTGAGGCATTTATCATATAAACATGCTGTTTGAAGGTTTACTCTACTCATCTTATTTCTCTTTTTTTGAGTTGGATTCTCACTCTCCTTACCCAGCTGGAGTGCAGTGAGGTGCTCATGGCCATCACAGGCTCCAACTGGTGAACCCAGGCAATACTTGTGCCGCAGCCTTCCAAGTAGCTGGAAGGTACTGTAGATGCATGCCACCATGTCCAGCTCAGAGGTAAACTGACAAATCAACCAATCCAAGCTGGGCCTGAAAATGATAAGGCCCATGAGTAGTTATCACCTGGAGAACTGGCGATATCATGGCCTGGCCTCCCTTTTTTTTCCCAGCCTGGTTCTAGTAGCCTCAATTAAGTTTTCCATCTAAGTCTGAAAGGCCTTTTGGCTAAATCAAATAACGCTGAAGCTGCTTCTAAAGAACTAGGAAAACAGCCTTCTCTATCCTCCTACAGCATACTCATAACTGAGACCTGAGTTCTGTCATTTTTTTCTTCTACCACTACTATATGCTAGAGTCCAGCATCTTAACTTTGGAAGCAAAGGCATAATGGACCATCTACTCTTTGTTGCCGTCCCTGTCCTCTCTTCTACACCCCTGAATTGGTGCAGATTTGATTGTATAGGCATACACCTTGTCATGTGTTCCCTGTTTTTCAATTCACTAAAAACCTTTTTTTTTTTTTTTTTTTTTTTTTTTTGTTAAACCAAAACTTGTGCTTGGTACTATGAGAAAATACAGACACACTGAATGGTTACAGCCCTCCAAAGAGCAAGACGAAGAAGGTTTTCACAGGAACAAGGAGGTTTTCTTAAGGCTACTAAATTTTACATAAGAAGGTTGGAGATGCATTCCTGGTGCCAAAACCAAGAGAAAAGTCAAGGAATAAACTCACCAATAACAGGGATCCCGATGAAAGAGAGGCTGAAAGAGCAACACTTAGGTCCATCCACATTCTCCTAGCAAAGTCATAGCCCACTGCATAGGACAGTGGGTACGTGACTTCTACATTTGAGCCTCACTCCTCCACACACAAAGGCACATTTCATAATCCCCTTCAATATGGTGTTGTAGAGCACTAATCTGCTAAACTAAGTTTGTTTACTTTTGAATTTACTATTAAATTGTTCACTTTTCTGTACAAAATTTTACAAAAAGGGAAAAGGGTTTTTAAATCAAGGGAGGAAGGAGACAGGTCAGAAAGAAGAAGACAAAGCCTATACCTATGTTGCTTTTCTTTTCCTTGAAGTGGATTCACCCCATCTCCACATTTGTACAGGGTAGATTGAAATAAATTGATGTTACCTGGCACAGATTACCACACTTTTCATGTATATTATTTTGTATAGTTTTATCTGAATCTAATATATGCTTTGCAAATTTGACTTTCAAATTCTGGTTTTCCAATACATTGGCTGTCCACCATTTAAGGGAATGAAATATACATAATTAATAACTAACGGGGTTCAGTAATACGGTATTAAAGTCATCATTCCAGGCCACTAAATAACTGTTCAAACTTCCCTGTACCTTGCACACTGGTCTGAACACAACTGATTGAGCACAACAAATTGATAAACTAATCTCCAGCCCACAAGTAACTTGACATCTTCATTTCATTCTGCCCATTGGTCTTTTCTTTTTCTTTTTTTTTTTTTTTTTGAGTTGGAGTCTCACTCTATCGCCCAGACTGGAGTGCAGTGGCTGCCCCCGGCCACCACAGCCTCTACCTGCTGGGCTCCGGAGATCCTTCTGCTGCACCCTTTCCCAAGTAGCTGGAACTACAGGCACACGCTACCATGCCAGGCAAATTTTTTTTGATTTATTGTAGAGATGAGGTCTCGCCTGCCCAGGTGGATCTCGAACCCGCAGGCTCAGGCCATCCACTCACCTCAGTCTCCCAAACGCACGGGATTACAGGCTGAGCCACCGAGCCTGGCTATACTCTTCTAAAAATTTAAAAAAAAGTGAGAGCGTAAGGGCTACTGCCCAGTATTTGACAAATTCAGAATCTGACCCAACAGCAAAGACCACTGACAGTGTAATTCCGCTATATTTATTATTCGTTAATGCAGGCAGTTTTCTTGTCTCCATGCAGGTGGTATTGCTTCATTACCATGGTCTTACATACATATTCTATTGTTCCAAGTTAGCTTTCAGGTCACAAATTATAAATTGACTGCAAATTTCCATACAGGTAGCTTTATTTTTTTCCCATTTTAACCATCTTTATACAGTTCTGTGGTATTTAATAGTGCATTCATATTATATACAGCCATCACTACCATCTATCTTCCGTATTTCTTCATCTTCCCAACTGAAACTCTGTAGCCATTGAACAAAAACTCTCATTCACCCCTCCTCCAACCCCTTGGTTTTGTTCTACTATTCTGTCTTCAGAAATTTGACTAGTCTAGGACTTCATATAAGTGGAATTGTTCAATATTTGTCTTTTGATACTATACATTTTGGCCTTAAGATTTCTGTGCCTCTGTGTTTTTCACTATCTCTATCAAATAATGAATGCTTTGTGGACAAATATTGCTGTTCCTTTCTTTTTTTTTGAGTTGGAGTCTTACTCTGTCACCCAGACTGGAGTGCAATGACCGCTCCTGGCCACCACAGCCTCGACCTGCTGGGCTCCGGAGATCCTTCTGCCTCAGCCTTCTGAGTAGCCAGAACTACAGGCACACGCTACAACGTCCGGCTGACTTTTTGATTTATTGTAGAGATGAGGTCTGCCCAAGTTGCCCAGGCAGGTCTCGAACCCACAGGCTCAGGCAATTCACTCACCTCGGCCTCCCAAAGGCACGGGATTACAGGCTGAGCCACCGAACCCAGCTGCTGTTTCTACTAAAGGAATTTTTTCCCTGAATCCACCTGTCATATAAATTTTTCGGGGAAAAAAAACTCATTACATTTATTTCCTTATAAACCACAAACATACTAACAATCCATTCCTATCTAATTTACAGTTCTTTATTCTGCAATGTTTTTATTGACAAGTTAGTACAGTAATATCATTCTGGCCATTATACCACAAAAAGTGAGACATACCTATAATAGCTTAGGCTTTGAATGATAAAGTCTTTTAATTTTTTGAGGCATGGTCCAAAGGATTTTGTGCTTAACTTCCTTTATCGTAAAAAGTTGGTTAATATGCTATATTCTCTATGAATAAAATAATTATTGTAAGAAAGAAAATACTACTGACCAGTTAAAATGTTCTATCACTCTAATAATTTTAAAAAATAAGCTGGGCTTGGTGGCTCAGCCTGTAATCTCGAGGCTTTGGGAGGCTGAGGTGAGTGGATTGCCTGAGACCACGACTTCGAGACCCACCTGGGCAACTTGGCAAAACCTCATCTCTACAATAAATCAAAAAAATTAGCCAGGTGTGTTAGCGCGCGCCTGTACTTCCAGCTACTTGGAACGCTGAGGCGGAAGGATCACCGGAGCCTAGCAGGTCGAGGCTGCGGTGGTTGGGAGCGGCCACTGCACTCTAGTCTGGGAGACAGTGAGACTCCAACTCAAAAAAAAAAAAACAGTTAAACCAGGCTCGGTAGCTCAGCCTGCCACCCCAGCACTTTGTGAGGATGAGGAAAGTGGATTGTCTGAGCCCACAGGCTCGAGACCATCCCAGACAACTAGACATGATCTCGTCTCTACAATAAATAAAAAATTAGCTGGGCGTGATGGCACACTCCTGTAATTCTGGCTACTTGGAAGGCTGAAGTGGAAAGATCACGGGAGTCCAGCAGGTTGAGGCTGCGGTGCCCGGGACCTTGCCCCTGCACTCCAGCCTGGGTGGTGGAGTGAGACTTTGACTCAAAAACAAAAAAAAGTTAAAAAATAAGAGTCAAGTGGCACTTCACACACTGAAGTCACAAACTTAGTTAAA
>JAPVLO010003244.1:0-23794 GCA_027257055.1 Cephalopachus bancanus
TCTATATTTTATGTGAAAGGGTACACTGCTATTCCAGGTAGATTGTGATCAATCAAATATTCATTTTGTAAACCCTTAGAGTAACCAATAGAAAAATAATGTCTCAAAGTATACTGCATTTGTTTGCTATGGCTGCCATAACAAAAATATTACAGAATTGGCAGCTTAAGTTAACTACAGAAATTCATTTTCTCCCTGTTCTAGAGGATGGAAATCTGAGAATAAGCTGTCTGCAGGGCTAGTTTCTCCAGAGATCTCTCTCTTTGGCTTAAAGATGGCCAACATAGAGCCATTCACACATCCTTTGCAGAGGTCCAGCCTCCACAGAGCAGGGTCTGAGGTGGGGGGAGGGAATGAGAAAGACAAGAGACAGCGGGATTGGGAGGTCTCTCTCCTCAATAGGTAAGAGCCCGTTCATTATTTAGCATGCTTCTTTTTTTTTTTTTTGAGTTGGAGTCTCACTCTGTCGCCCAGACTGGAGGGCAGTGGCCGCTCCCGGCCACCGCAGCCTCGACCCCCTGGGCTCCGGCTGTCCTTCCGCCTCAGCCTTCCAAGTAGCTGGAACTACAGGCGCACACTACCACGCCCGGCTAATTGTAGAGATGAGGTCTCGCCCAGTTGCCCAGGCGGGTCGCGAACCCACAGGTTCAGGCAGTCCACTCACCTCAGCCTCCCAAAGGTGCGGGATTACAGGCTGAGCCACCGAGCCCGGCTAGCATGCTTCTTATATAGGGCAAAACTGTATAAGGGATTATTGTAAAACCAAGCAATATCAGCTTTTGGGTCAGGCATCTGGGCCAAGTGTGATTGACATCATGTCGCTTTGCTTTATTTTAAAGTAACAAATCAAGGTTAGGGGAAATGAGCGAACCACAGTGGAATTATGTTGCTGTTAGAAGGCGAGCTGATCTGTGTTCATCTTTTTGTACCTAGGGCTTTATTGTAGCTAAGGCTTTATCTGGATGTGTGGGCATCTGAGACACTGCTTCATGTAGCAGACTGCATTCCTCACAGCCTGCCTTTGGCTAGGATGCAGAGCCTCCAAGCGAGACCTTGCCTGCGAGCTTGGGGTACTCAAGGCCCACTACGTTTTACATAGCAGGCTGCATCCCTCGCCTGCCTTTGGCTAGAATACAGAGTTTCCAGGCAAGACTGTTTCCTACAAGCCTGGGGTACTCAAGGCCTGCTACAGTGGCAGTGCTTGTCTGTCCCCCACATCACATCTGCTCTGAGATGAGGGAGTGTAGGCTTGATTCCTTAACACAAGCCAAGAACACAAGGACCTTGTCAGCTTATGCTCTGGTCTCCTTCAATCCTTGGTGTCTCTTGTATAAGGCAGACTGGATTAGGACCCACACATTGTCTTAGACTTCCCAACCTGCAGAACTTTGAGAAACAAAACTTCTGCTCTGTCTGTGAAATATGTTATGGTATCCTGAGCTGACTAATACAGGGAGAGAGACTAAATTTTAGTGGACAGAAATATAACCTGTCATAAACGGTCTATTCTTGCTTCTTTAATTTTCTACATAAGCTTTTAAATCAGCTTGATTATATCTGAGAATGTGCTGTTTCCATTAAGATGTTAAGTGTGTTTACTGACTGAAGGAGAGTTAACATCTTTATGATGTAGAATCTTCCTGTCCATGAACATAGTATGTCTTTGCGTTTGCTTAGGCATTTTTAAAAATTTCTTCACTTTTTTCTTCCTTTATGTAACTGTATTTTTTTTAGTTGTTGTTAAATGTATTGCTAAGTATTTTGTCTTTTCATTGTTTTTGTTATTGTCTGAGCATGTGTTATTTTTGTCTGTTACCTTATTGGATATTCCTATATGCGATAGTTTTCAGACACACAAGCACACATAAAATAATGTAATCCCCAGACTTATTGTTTTGTTATCCCGTGCTGATGACTTGTGTTGAGGAGAAATGTGCTGTTACAGGTGTTGGTGTCCTTTGAGGACGTGGCTGTGGATTTCAGCTTGGAAGAGTGGCAGGACCTGGACAGTGCTCAGAAGACCCTGTACAGGGATGTGATGCTGGAGACCTACAGCAGCTTGGTGTCCTTGGGTGAGTGAAAATCCCCAGCAACTCCTAGGAGCAACGTTTTCTTCGTTGTTGAAGGAGACACAAATCCTGCATAAGGTTTATGCTGTTTAGGAGTAAGATTCCGGTCCGTGAGGAATGTGTCACTCACTTCAAATGACAGGTTCGAGTTGGCTCCTTCATCGCACAGCTCCTGCAGTCAAGCAGTTATTCTTCACAGGCTCTAGCTTTGCAGTTTGCCATTGTCCTATTTGATTTCCCATTAACAGGGCATTGCATGACCAAGCCTGAGGTGATCTTCAGGTTGGAGCAAGGAGCAGAGCCATGGACAGTTTGTGAACCCTCACACCGGAGCCTCTCAGGTCAGTCAGTGCGTTCAGGGAAGGGAGGCTGGGAGGAGGAACACCCAGCAGATGTTGGCCATTTTCAGCTGTTTTCACCAATTTTTCCTTCAGGTCCAAAACCTGCAGACAGCTGATCTCACGTAACAGACATACACATATAAGAAATCCAAGGAGAGCTCTTATGTGTAAATCCCTTTTTTGTTTCTGATGAATCTTTTCTTAGACTTACCAAAAATTGAATTCTTATCTGGCCTTTCTTGTACTCTTTTCTTGGTTAGATACTTTCTCTAAATTCCTAGTTTTCCTTCTTTTCTATTTTTGCAGTCTGTTAGCCCTGAGGCTTTTATTCACCAATTTATTAAATCTAGCTTTTAGAAACACCCGTTTTGGGGAGATTCTCACTTCTTCTCTTTGAAGTAGCCTAATTTTGAGATGACTATTTTCCAAATTTGACATATATTGTATAGGTATATATAAAAATCTAGTTTTGAGTGTGCACAGCTTTATTCGAGATACAAATTTGGAAATTGGTAGCTTAACACTGGCACTTAAAGTCATACTTATAGAGGAGCTCACCTAGGTAGTTGATGAGAACATAAGAAAAGAGGTTCAGGAATGAGTCTTCTGTGCCACAGCATCAGAAATCACGAAGCTGTGGAGGGCCCCCTGTGGGAACATGGACAGAGGTGGTCTTGGATGTGGGAGACAAACCATGAGATTCTGAGTCTCAAATCCAAGTGAGCCAAGGGTTTCATGGGGAAGGGCTCTGATTTCTGTTTTGGGAAGTAGAGTTTGAAGTTAGCATTTCCCCTTCCTTTTGTGGAAGTCATTCTAAAACAACAAAGAAGATGAGATATGTGCAAGAGACTCTGTTTTCTCTGAAACTAGGAGACAGCTGAAACTCTAGTGGACAACATAAAAACCTTCAGAAACAGTGAATTTTCAAGCATGGGTGTGTGTAACAGGAAACTGGGGAAGAATGCCAGGCTGTTGATCTCAGATGAGGCCAGAAAAATGTTTTTTAAGATGACAGGCACAGGCTTTGTTGCAGAACCAAATCCTTTGGACCAACAGGGAGGAGTTTCCCAGGCTGGTGATCTGGAGCTTCCTCTCCCTGTTACAGTTCTGAGAAGCAGATCATGTGGGGTTAGTTGAGTAATTTGGAGGATGCTGTCTTTGTGTGGAGGAGTAGACAGTTTGCATTTGAAAACCCTCACAGATGTCTATAGCCAATGAGGAGTAAAAATGAAACAAACATAGAATAAGTACTTTTTCCTAAGCCATATTCCTGCTTAGATGTAGCCAAATGTACCCCACCTGTGCCTGCAAATTACTTACCCTTGAAAACCTAGTCATCTTCAAAACTGAAAGGTCAGCAAAGGAGCAGCACAGAATACTCGCAGTTGTTATAAGAAAAAAAGCTAGAGAAGAAAACCAGGAAAAACTGCCAAATGAAAAGCACTTGCTTAAAACTACATCTAGCAGTAGGTGAATAATTTGAGTAATTATTTTTGCATGTACTAAAGGGAAAAAAGCTAAAGCAGCAAAGAACATGTGTTTAACATTGAAGTATATATAGTTGTAATTTGTTACATTAACTAAGAAGATATATACTTACCATAAATCAATACCTATCATTGATACTTTGAAATCTCGCACAAGGATAGAAATAAACTTCTTTACATTTACATGAACCTTCTATAAGATATGATTATTTTGTTATTTTAGATGTCCAGAAAGTGGATGGCCCAATTGAGAGGAGCCATGAAAATCAAAACAGACATTTGTGGCAAGTTGTGATCACCAATGGCAACACATTACCTGTGGAGAAAGTTGAATTAGGAAAAACATTTAATTTGAGCTCAAACTATATTTCAAAACTGATGATAAAGGATAGAAACTATTCAGAAATGATGTCTAAAGAACTCAACTTACATCAAAATGCACTTCTACTTAGTGAGCCTGATGAGATGCTGACTGGAAAGAATCCTGATGACTGTCATATAGCTGAGAAATCCCACAGGTGTTCTGAGTGTTTTAGTCAGTATCTCAAGTTTCAAACTGGACAGCAGCCTTTTGAATATAGTGGACAAGAGAAAGCCTGCCACATAGAGGCAGCATTATTGACATGTCAGAGGGTTCATATAGGAGAGAACTCCTGTAAAAATAATGAATATGGGAAAGCCCATGGTAAGTCAACTCTCATTGCCCAAGAGATGAGTGAGGTATGGAGAAAAACTTTGGAACGCAATGTACGTGGAAAAACATTCTCTAGGAAGTCTAAACTCACTAGACGTCAGAAATTACACACACGAGAGAAACCTTATACGTGCACCAAATGTAAGAAGCCCTTTACTAGCAAATCAGCCCTAACGGGGCATCAAAGGACACATACAGGGGAGAAGCCATATGCATGTAATGAATGTGAGAAATCCTTTTCTCAGAAATCAATCCTTACAATGCATCAGAGAATCCACCGAGGGGAGAAGCCCTATGGATGTAATGAATGTGGAAAAACCTTTTGCCAGAAGATAAATCTCATCAGGCATCAGGGAACTCACACAGGTGAGAAACCCTATGAATGTAAAGCATGTAGGAAGACTTTTTACGATAAGACAGCCCTCACTGTCCATCAGAGAACCCACACTGGCGAGAAACCCTATGACTGTAAAGCCTGTAGGAAAACTTACTATGCTAAGTCAGCCCTCATTGTCCATCAGAGAACTCACACAGGTGAGAAACCGTATGAATGTATCAAATGTGGGAAATCTTTCAACTATAAATCAATCCTCATAGCGCATCAGAGAACGCACACAGGGGAGAAACCTTATGAATGTAAAGAATGTAGAAAATCTTTCTACTGTAAGTCAGTCCTCACTGTACATCAGAGAACTCACGTAACAGAGAAACCCTATGAATGTAAGGAGTGCAAGAAAGCTTATCACAGGCAGTCAGACCTCGCTGTACACCAGAGAGTTCACACAGGAGAGAAACCTTATGAATGTAAAGTATGTAGGAAAGCTTTCCACAGGAAGTCATATCTCACTGTGCATGAAATAACTCACACTGGTGAGAAATCATATGAATGTAACAAATGTGGGAAAGCTTTCTACCATAAGTCCACACTCACTGTACATCAGAGAAGTCACACAGGGGAAAAACCTTATCAGTGTAATGAATGCGGAAAAATCTTTTCCACGAATTCAAGCCTCAGCAGGCATCAGAAAACTCACACAGGAGAGAAACCTTATAAATGTGAAGCCTGTACAAAAACTTTTAACCGTCAGTCATCCCTCACTGTTCATCAGAGAATTCACACAGGAGAGAAACCCTATGAGTGTAATAAATGTGGAAAAACCTTTTGTCAGAATTCACAACTCAACAGACATCAAAGAACTCACACACGGGGAAGAAATCCTGTATGGCAGACTGACTAGTGTTTTGCTAAAACATCCTTTCTCTGGAACTACATTTAGCCTGCATTTCTTAGCTTTGTATTATTGCAGGCAGAATCGTGTTACAACTCTGAGGAGTATGTACACGGTAATGATCATTACTTCCGTGCCTGGCAACCAAAAAGTTCATGTGCTCCCCCCGATTTCTCATACCTTCTTGGACTGAAGTTCACATGACCTCCTGGATGGCCAGGAGCCATAGGTGGGAGGTCAGTGTGATTTAATGCAGAAGGGATTGATTTGGAGAACAAAGATGTTTCCACCTCTGCTCCAAAAATCTCCATTTGTACTTATGTGAATGAGAAATAAATACCTACTTTTTTGATCAATTGTATGTGTAATCTGTTTACATAATATAACCAACCCACTGTAGCTAAACCAGGTTTTTTGTCATTTTTTTGAAGGTGGGAAAGCAGGATTTATCGAGTGGACAGAAAAGCTCTAGCGTGGGGGGACCTGCGGGGGTTGCCCTGCTAATTCAGTTTTGAATGTGTTATATCCATCAGAGAGAAGTTACCAGTCCTTCTGGATCAGAAAATTCTCACAGGAGAGAAACCTGTCTTATAACCTTTCATCCTGAAGTCAATTTATAGAAAAACCAAATCATGGGGGGACACAGCTGGGGAAAAAAAAAACCCAAAACAATAAAGCTTGGGAATGCCTTTATCAGGTAGGGACATTTCACTGAACCTTGGGAGTAAAGTAAATCTTTGTAAATATTTGATGTGTGAAAGTTTTAAAAAGCTTCTGACCTTTTAAAAATATATACAAAATACTTTTTAGTGAAGATAAAGCTATCCGTTTAGGTAATATGGATACAAATTTTGAAACAATTGTGAAATACATTATTGAAGATAGAAAACACATAGCAACGGTTTGCTACTGTTGATTTTTGCCTCCCAAAGACATTTGGCAAATGCTGAAGACATTTTGGGGTGTCACAACTAGGGGATGAGGGGTGCTACTGGCATCCAGTGGGTAGAGGACAGGGAGGAAGCTAAGGGGTGGAGTGCACAGAACAGCCCCCACCTGTACGTAGGGATTAAGCACTGAGTATTGTGTTAAGACAAACTGCTTGATGGTCAAACCTGGCATAACTGCATCTGGAATATGTAGCTTAAATATATTTGGATTTTTCACATTAACTGCTACTCTTGCCTCATTAAAGTATATTAAATATATGAGATCTAAAACATTGTACTAGATAGTTCTTTTTCTACTCACCTACATAAAAAAACTGACCATTACTACTAATTGTCTGCTAAGTAAGGAAGACTGCTTTTCATGAAGTTTCCAGCTTATGCAGATCCAGATAGGCTAACAGGAGCGTTATTCACACACAAATGTGCAAATCAGGCACTTAATTGTTAACAGCTTAATCTTGAGTTAACTTAGACACATGTGAACAACAGCCCTTACGTCATTTTACTCAGTAAAAAGGCAGTATCTGAAGGGAAAAAATTTCTATTCCTATATCCAATATGGGTTGAGTTTGTATAGTCATATGCCATGTAACTGAGGGATCACTCTGGGTCAAGGAGTAGGGACAGCTTAGCTGGGTTGTCTGCTCAGGACCTCAGAAAACGAATCATGGTGTTGGCTGTGCTATGTTCTCATCTGGAAACTCAACTAGTGAGCAGTCTGCTCATGAGCTCATTCAGATTTGGGCAGAATTTGTTTTTCAGAGCATGTGACTGAGGGCCTGTTTCTTTCTGTCAACTGCAGACTGCCTACAGTTTCCTCTGCATAGGCAGGTCATGGCAGAGTTGCTTGCTTTTTCAAGGGCAGCAAGAGTTGGTTTATTCTTCTAGGATAGTCTTAACATCATACTGTACCTTTGTCATACTTTGTTTCTTGGAGCCACATCCTAGGTTCATTCACACTCGAGGGCAGAGGATTGCATCAAGGCGTTACTAACTAGAGGTCACATTAGAGCTTGCCTGTCACATGTAGATAGTAGTTTCCTTGTTTTTAGGGTGATGTTTAGGGTGGCAAAGTTGTGGGTTTCTGCTTGTTAAAAAAGGCAGTATCCTGTCAGGGGTTTTAATAGTTATTCATTTCATAAATATTACCTATTACAATTACAATGTCAAGTTACTCTTTAGAATTAATCTTTTCAAGGATGGTTGTTACTGCAACTTGAGTAACTTGGAAGTATGAGAAACAGAGGTATTTTGTTGTTTGAAGGACATATGTCTGAATATTGATAACTGTCATGTCTGTAGAACATTCTTTTTGGAGCAGAGCCTGCTGTCAGTTCTTCCTAGTCTTTAAGCCCCTGAAAGGGAATATTGTTGAAACTGAATTTTCGATATCTCTCCCTGATGTTGCTTGACTAGATTTGGTGTGTGGTGAGGACCTAACATTCTTCTAATGCCACACTTCCTTTCCTATG
The DNA here is from genome assembly GCA_027257055.1 of Cephalopachus bancanus. Classification (NCBI taxonomy): domain Eukaryota; kingdom Metazoa; phylum Chordata; class Mammalia; order Primates; family Tarsiidae; genus Cephalopachus; species Cephalopachus bancanus. Next base: position 8,243 of record JAPVLO010003244.1, read on the forward strand.
ACTTGTGACTAATTACTCTTAGCTGATTGTTAATCTGTGCAGGCTGCCATAACACAATCCCAGTGTGGATGACCTAAGCAACAGGCATCAGTTTTCTCAGTTCTGGAGGCTGAAAGCCCAAAATCAAGACATTGACAGGTTGGTTTCTGGGGAGGCCTGTCTTCCTGTGTTGCAGATGGCCTCTTTGCTCTGTCCTCACATGCCCTGTCTACCGTCCTCCTGGGGAGAAAGAGAAGCTCTGGTGTTTCTTCTTATAAAGGTAGGAGTCCAGTAGGATTAGGGACTCGCCCTTATGATCTCATTTTATCTAAGGGACCTCCTTGAAGCCCCTTTTTCCACAGAGTCTCACAAATTTTGGGGAGACACATTCAACCCATAACAACACTGATTTGAAATATTATCTTCATCGTGTACTAAATTATTATTTGGGTGGTGGTTGCTTTGGTCTGCCCAACATTCCTCCTCTATTCCAGTTACAGGCCAGCTGTGTGACCACAGGGGCATTATATGACCCAGATACGTGAGCCATAATGCTTCATGTCCGCCCTGTGTATGAATGTTTCCTCCAGGATAGGGAGTGAGTTTCCTGTGACCTCTGTGATGGGGGTAATCATGGATCTGTTTGTGTGTGGGCCTGGAGCTGTCTGCATTATCAGGAGTCTGTGTTAATGAGGTAAAGAGAGGCTCTAAGCAGAGTGGGCTGGTGGCCTTAAGGTCCAGGCAGTCTGGACACCCTGAGACCCATACTGTGTACCTCTTCCTGTGGTTGATATTGGACCAGTATATTTTTTTCCATTTGTTTCTTTGTTTTGCTTAGACTTTGTTGAGGTGGGTTACTCTTATTTGTAATTGAGTCCTGACTTGACTAAATTTATTTGGTTTGTGCTGATATCTTTTTGACTTCACCGAACTATTGCAGTTACATGTGATAATATGCCTAAAATTACAGTTGCTTTACAATCCTTTTAATATACTGTAGACTAAATCTTTCATATTGATTCTTAGTTTTATTTAAAACCTGTGTCCACTTCCTTTCCACATCCACAAAGCCCTTTCTGGGTTCTGGTGGGATTTGCATTCAGCTTAGATCTCATGGGTGCCCGCTCAGGACGGAACACTTCGCCCTTGTTGCATGAGCCATTCCTGGAAGTCAGGGCTGCAAATGCTGTGATAGGAGTTTTTGGTTGCAGCTGCTCTTGTCTGACTTCCCATCCTGGAGACAGGCCTGCAGGTCACCCCTGTCACTTCCAATGCCCCATCCTGCTGAGGGTAGAGGAGGCCTACAACCAGTGATTGAGGGCCTCATAAGGGACAGATTACTGGAGTTCTGTATGTCACCATATAACACCCTGTTCTCCCAGTTAGAAAGTCTGATGGGACCTAGGGACCTAGCAGTTAGTACAAGACCTAAAGGCTATTAATAAGATTGTTCAGGCCTGACATCCCATGGTCCCTAACTCCTACACTCTCCTCAGCAAAATTCCCTATGAACACACATGGTTCAGCATGGTGGACTTAAAGGATGCATTTTGGGCATGCCCCTTAGACTCCCGAAGTAGAGACCTCTTTGCATTTTAATGGGAGAATCCTATAACTGGAAAAAAACAGCAGTACCACTGGATGGTACTACCACAGGGCTTTACTGAAGCCCCAAATTTATTTGGTCAGATTTTTAGAAACTGTCCTGGAGAAATTTCAACCAAAAGCAGGAACCCAACTGTTGAAATATGTGGATGATTTATCAATCTCCAGAAAGAAAAAGAAGAAGTATTGAAGACTACTATTGGTCTGCTCAACTTTCTGGGGCAAAAGGGGTCATGAGTTTCAAGAAATAAACTACAATTTTTAGAAAAAGAGGTTAAATATCTAGGACATTTAATTAGTGAAGGAAAATGGCAAAAAAAAAAAAAAAAAAAGGAGGGGGGGGGAGAAAGGCTGGCATAATAAATTTGGCCCTGCCAAAAACCAAGAAAGAACTCAGAAAGTTTTTTGGGTTAATTGGCTACTGTCAGCTGTGGATTGACTCTTATGCCCAGAGAACAAACATTTTATATATGAAACTGTTAGAAGAACAAGACCACTTGCAGTGGTTGCCAGAGGGAAAGCAGGCTAGAGGGGAATTAAAACGGTCCCTTATTACAGCTCCAGGCCTGACTCTTCCATCCTTTAGATAAGCCATTTCACTTATTTGTCACAGTAGATAAAGGTGTGGCCCTAGGGATACTTACGCAGACATGGGGAGGAAAAAGACAGCCTACCGCCTTTGTCCTTGCCCCCATCTCTCGGAGGTGGCCGGAATGTGTCCAGACAATGGCAGCCACTGCCCTATTGGTACAGGAAAGCAGGAAACTGACCTTTGGAGGAGCCCTAATAGTCAGTACTTCCCACCAAGTCAGGACTGTACTTAATTAGACAGTCAGAAGATGGCTGACGGATTCCCGAATCTTTAAATATGAGGATGACTTGGTCTTAACAACAGACACTTGTTTGAATCCAGCTAGCTTCTTATGGAAGGGAGAAGAAAGCCAGGGGATGATAGACCATGATTGTCTAGACATCACTGAATATCAAACCAAATTCAGATTGGACTTAGGGAAGTCCCATTACATGTTGGGGCTAGGCTGGGCCATTCATAGATGGGTCCTCCCGAGTAACAGAAGGAAACAGACACAAAGGATATGCAGGCATTTATGGGAGTCAACAGTCCAAATGTGAGAAGGGCTGACTACCTAATAACTGGTCGCACAAACCTGTGAATTATATGCCCTGAATCAGATCCTAAGTTTTCTTGCAACACAGGAAAGTACTATCTATAACGATTCCAAGTATTTCTTTGGGGTGGTACATACCTTTGGAAAAATTTGGACAGAATGAGGGCTCATAAACAGTAAGGGAAAAAAATTAATACATGGGGAACTAATCAAAGAGGTCCTAAAAAGTCTCTTGCTCCCAACTGAAATAGTGGTGGTGCATGTAAACAGTTGCCAAGAGGCAAACACCCTGGAGGCTATAGGAAATAGACTTGCAGAAAAAGTCACAAAAAGGCCACTCGAGAAAAAGTCAAACTCTTAAGTCTAATTCCCAACATCCCTAAAATGGTACTAAGACCACGGTTCACTAGAGAAGAAGAGGAAGAATTAATTAAGCTAGGAACCATTCAAAATGGAGATGGACAATGGTTCCTCTTGGACAGGAGGAAGATCATTAGCAAGCCCACAATGAAGGAATCAATGACTATGCTACATAAGGGGAGTACTGGGGTTCCCAAGTCATGACTGATGCATATTAAAAACCTATGGATGTAGCCGGGCTCGGTGGCTCAGCCTGCAATCCCGCGCCTTTGGGAGGCTGAGGTGAGTGGATTGCCTGAGCCTGCGGGTTCGAGACCTGCCTGGGCAGCGAGACCTCATCTCTACAATAAATCAAAAAAAAAAATCAGCCGGGCGTGGTAGTGCATGCCTGTAATTCCAGCTACTCGGAAGGCTGAGGCGGAAGGATCGCCGGAGCCCAGCAGGTCAAGGCTGCTGTGGCCGGGAGCGGCCACTGCACTCGTCTGGGCAACAGAGTGAGACTCCAACTCAAAAAAAAAAAAAAAACCTATGGATGCATAGGCATCTATGCTATTGCTAAATGGATATGCAGAGGGTTTTGATTCAAATAAACAAATGAGCTCTGGTTGAAAAGGTGGAAAGTAGAGGACCAAGGACATTGGTTTCGGCAACACCTGCAGCTGATAAGAGGTCAATCAAAAGACTGCTTAAGCAAATTCTCTTGACTCTCTCAGCAAGATTTCAGAACTGGAAAGACCTTATAGACTTTAGCCAAGCCCTCCTCATTTTCTAAGTGAGAACCTAGGTTCTCAGCCTCAGAAGGGCAGAGGTGACATTATGGTTTCCATTCTCAGAGAGATGGAAAATCAAGACGGAGCAAAATCCAAAATCCTTTGGAATAAGATTCAGATTGTGAATCCTATAACAGAGAAAACACTTTTCTGAGTGGTCGAAGTGCAAATCTGCCTATTTTGTTATTCTTAAAATAATGGCACCATTTAATTTAAGCCAGTTTTTTTTTCTGAGGAATCATGAACACATCAATTTTATTTTCTTAGAGAAATACTGTACTTTATATGATCTTCATGATTCAATTTTAAAATATATTACAATAACACTATTTTAAACATTTTCATAGTGTGAAAAAAAGATCACTTTTATAGATAGCAATTAATTCTGAATGCATTTTGGCATCTTGTGAGGAAACCCTTTTTAACTAACTGGATTTTTTGATAGTTTCAAGTAGTTTATATAAGAAATGCGATTGTCTTTTCTTCATTCTATTTAACAGAACTGTGTATACAATCGTTTTCATCCTAACTAATTTTTAAAGATAAGCAGTTCAAATCAGTTTAGGGGAAAATGGAGGTTTCATGTGATCATATGTGCTCTATGCACTCCATATGCTCCCATTGCTTTTTCTCACCATTATTTAAAGACCCAAAACATAACTTCTCCTTCTGTACCTCTGGAAGCCTCTTATCCAACATTGTTTTCTACTAAATTGAAATTGTCTCATAATCAATAATCACTTCAACTATCTTATCTAGTAGTTCAATTATCACATTACAGTGCTTTAGTGAGAGGCATTCTCTTTGATACTTTCATCTCTCGTTGAAATTAAAAAAAAAAACAGTGAGTCAGACGTAATATTCATTTAAGAACAGACACTCCAGAGTTGTATGTGGCAGGTGACCTTAAAGTCAAGTAGTTATATTGGTTCATTTATAGAAAAGGGACTACTGTACACATTAATGACTATTATTAGGTTTATTTAAGTTTTTATTACAAACTTAGTGTATTAACCCTAATTCTACACTTCTCCTTTTAAAAATATGTTACTTAGAAAAATAGCTGGTTGATGGCTCAGTATTGACTCTTTCACTCCTTAATTATTTTAAATGGGAGGACTCCACCTCTTTCAGTAACTGAAGCACATCTATTTAGTTTTTAAATTACGTATGGGGGTGCAAAGAGTAGCGGATCTAGCATACATCAAAGTTTTGTCATACTTCTAAGTTATTGCTATCAAAGGGAGAGTCCGTGAAAGATTTTTATTCCCTTTCTACTCCCACTGTTTCTTCTTTCACACATATATTCATTCAGAGTATTTAGGGAAAGAATCCTACCATGGTTTGTTTCTAGTAGGGATTATTTATCAGCATTTATAAATACTTTATGGATTTAAAGCACTTTTTTTTGGGAAAGTGAAACAGCCTAATGCCAATAAGTACAGCGGAAAAGACCATGTGATAAAAGAGCATGAGATATTATTTTAAGCACTTTGGCCCATACTAAAGAGTTAATAAATCTCACAGCATACACTTGTGAGATTAAACTAACGGTCCAGCAATACAAAAGCCTACATCAATGTAAAAATAACGTAGAAATTTACAGTATAATCAAAGAGCCTGTGAATTGGCAGAACTACCCTTGAAAATTTTTTTAGCTATATTGCTTTGTAAATATTACAAAGGTGCTTTTTTATTCCTGTGTTCATATTTTATATTTCACCCAGTAATTATTTTTCCTAGATCGCCTAATATTTGCATTATTCAAAAACATTTTCTCACAGCAATTGCTTTCTTCCAGTACTGATCCAATCTAAAAACAATTCCAAAAACATTCATTGGTCTTCCATTTGCTTCTCATCCAATGTCATCAATCACTGACCTCATCCCTTCTAAATGTAGAAAAAATAATTTTTTTTTTCTTTCTTTTTTTGTTATAGGTGTGTCCTCCATGAACCTTCTAATGGGTGTGGAAAGGTACCACACCTGTCTGTCCCTACACAGGCCGTAAAACCCAGCTGACTGTCCCCCAAAGTAGGTCCTGAGATTCTCATTCCAGAGGGGCCTCACATCTTTCCTCACAGAAGGAAAGAAATAAAAATACAGGGAAATGGAAAGGAATCTGAACAAACAGGCCTTGCTAAGCCCACAACCCCAGTTAATTACCATTCAATCATAAACAGCAAGGTCAACTACATTTTTAAGGTAGTATATGCAGCTACAGACCAGTGCTTTGTGAGCTTTTTATGAAAAGGATAGAATAGGCTCCCCTGGTAAATACACACACACACACACACACACACACACACACACACACACACACACACACACACACACACACACACACACACACACTCTCTCTCTTTCTCCAAACCCTTTCTCTCCGAATGTGCTTTTGTACATCCTTTCGGTTGTGCAGTTTTCTGTAGGCACCTACAACAGATGTGGTAGCAGCCCTGGTTGCTCGGCAATGTTCCCAAACCAAAAAGTAAACTAAACAAATAAATGGCGGGGGGAGGTGGAGACTCGAGAAGTAAGCTGACTCAAGAAATTACACATAATTCTTAGTATAGTTGCTACTGTGAAGAGTGGGCAGTGTATGCTTTTAAGCTAAAATTCCCTCTGCCTTTCATATTTCACTACAGAACTTATGGCCATTTACAATTTTTATTCACTTTATTTTTGAATCCTTGAGAGGGAGAAAATATTCCAAATTGCTGAACCGCCAATGACTCTCTCCAGCAAAAGCTGGACACTCCCTTGTTCCAGTCAAGGAGACACTGATTGGTTTTGTGTTAAGGTGGGGTAAAACACGATACACAAAATTTGCCATTGGAAGTATTTATGACCACGCATTTCGGTGGCATCAAGTATATTCCCAGGCAAACTCTGCACTGAGCCCTGGAAAGAGCGAAACCAGCCTTCTCCCACCTGTTCCTGTTCACTTGCATCCCACCAGGTCTTGTCAGTTGTCTGGATGAGGAATCGTGCAAAGTCTAGAGTACAACACGCTTGCAAGTGGACAGCAAGCCTGCCAGGATCTCATGAATGCTGGTGGGAGATTCCAAGACCCTTGGTTAAAGGCAAACGACTGTGCTACTCACCATCCAACACGCAAGTTCAGTATCAGCAAATGTGTCCTGTGATCCTTGTGGAGACCCAGGAGCTACACAAGGGGTCTAGATGGAGCTGCATACACAATGTGCAAGGGGACGGTTGAAGAACCCAGGATCCTGGCCCAACACCATGTGGTGATCCCTGTACCCACTGGGATGCCTAGGTGACCAGGTATCAAAGCTGGATGTACCAGGCCTGGAAGGTGGTCTCTCCACAATCCAAACTCCTTGTGCAAGAGGTAACCTCATCTCCAGGCTTCACCTGCATCATGCTGACTTCACCCCTGGGACTTACAGAACAAGGGCCCAGGAAGGAAGCTGTACATTGATCTCTCCCCCTGTGAACTCAGCTCCAGCAGCACCTACCTACCTCCTCCTCTCTCCCATTCCTGTCCCCACTTGGGGCCTGAGTCTCCTCCAGCCTGTAGGGTCTCTGGGGACAGCGAGGAAGTCACTGCAAACACCAGGGGTCCCCTCAAGTGAAAACAGGCTCCTGGCTTGGGCCAAGCTAGGTCTGCAGGCAGGATGGGTCCTAAATCTCTCCTCCTGAGACTTGAAGCAGAACCTGGACTCTGACGAGTTCCCACAGGTTCCTCCAGCTCATAATTAAGATTCCCCAGCACTCTGAGATGTTTGCTGTGCTGTTGATTAGTATTTTCTTGGCTTGGTGGAAAACATCAGTAAAAATCAGTACTGGGGCATTCTGCTTTGAATGTCACTAAGCTGCTATCACTGAGGTTTCCATGCCCACTTATAACTTTGATCTGGTTTCATTTGTTTGTTACTTTTATTTTCTACAACTCGCTCCCTTACTGAACCCAATGGAGAGAGGTACAGTGTCTTCAACTGTGATCTTGAATTTTTCTACTCCTTTAAGTAGACTATTTTGCACTTTATGTACACTAAGGCTGAGTTGTAATGCGCAGGGACATTTAGAACTGTTATATCGTCCTAACAGATTCCATCTTTCATCAATACAGATTTTGCTGTATCTCTAAAGATGCTCTTTGCTTTAAAAACTCAGTTCTGTCTTGAATAAGCAAATATACTTTGGCTTTGTTTGGGTAATTTTTCTACAAAATAATAATTACCATTTATTTTTCCTAAAATCCATGTTTATCTTGATATTTGAGGTCTGTAATTCATGATTAGCATTTGAAAGATACCCGGACACATGGCCAGGGCCAGAAGGGAGAAATGGAAGTGACGGGGTGACCTGCAGTCCTGTCTCCAGGATGGGAAGTCAGACAAGAATAGCTGCAACCAAAAACTCCCATCACAACATTTGCAGTCCGGTCTCCCATGAATGGCCCATGCAACAAGGGCAAAGTGCTCCATCCTGAGCGGGTATCCATGAGAACTAAGCTGAATGCAAATCCCACCAGAATTCAAAAAGGACTTTGTGGATGTGGAAAGGAAGTGGACACAGGTTTTAAATAAAACTAAGAATCAATACGAGAGGCAATAATGAAAACATTTACTCTACAAGATATTAAAAGGAATGCAAAGCAACAATAATTCTAGACCTCATGTATCTGCAATAGTTCGATGAAGTCAAAAAGACATCAACACAGACCAAATGAATTTAGTCAAGTCAGGACTCAATTACAAATAAGAGTAACCCACATCAACAAAGTCAATAAATATACTGGTCCAATATCAACCACAGGAATAGGCACATGGAATGGGTCTCAGGGTGTCCAGACTTCCTGGACCTCAAGACTACCAGGCCACTCTGCTTAGAGCCTCTCTTTACCTCATTTACACAGACCCTGAAAATGCAGACAGCGCAGGCCCACACACAAACAGATCCATGACTACCATGATCACAGAAGTCATTAAAAATTACTTCATGCCGGACTCAGTGGCTCAGTCTGTAATCCCAGCACTTTGGGAGGCTGAGGCGAGTGGCTTGCCTGAGCCAGTGGGTTCAAGACCAGTCCTAGCAATTTGGCGAGATCTCTTCTCTACAATAAGTCAAAAATTAGCTGGGCATGGTAGTACAGGCCTGTAGTTCCAGCTATTTGGAAGGCTGAGGTGGAAGGATCACCGGAGCCCAGCAGGTCGACACTGGGGTGTCTATGAGCATGCCACTGTATTCCAGCCTGGGCTACACAGTGAAACTCTTAACTCAAAAAAAAAAAAAATTACTTCATTAAAAATTAGTTCATTTTTTAAAAGGTCAGAAGCCTTTTTTAAAACTGTGACACATCAGATATTTATAAAGACTTACTTTACTCCCAAGGTTCAGTGAGATGTCCCTACCTGATACAGGCATTCCCAATTTTTTTTTTCCTGTTTGTTCCCATGATTTTTCTATAAACTGACTTCAGGATGAAAGGTGACAAGACAGGTGTCTCTCCTATGAGAATTTTCTGATCCAGAAGGACTGGTAACTTCTCTCTGATGGATATAAAACATTCAAAAACTGAATTAGCTACAGTGGGTTGGTTGTATTATAATGTAAACAGATTACACATAAACTAATTTTAAAAAATGTTTTTATTTCTCAATGACATAAAGTACAAATGGAAATTTTTGGAGGAGAGGTGGAAACATCTTTGTTCTCCAAATCAATCCCTTCTGCCTTAAATCACACTGACCTTCTCCCACCTATGGCTCCCAAGGCCATCCAGGGGGTCATCTGCACTTCAGTCCAAGAGGAAATGAGAAATCAGGGAGGCACACATGGACCTTTGTTTTGATTGCCAGGCCTGGAAGTAGTGATCACCACTTGTGTACATATTCCTTAGAGCTGTTAATAATTCTGCCCACAATAACAGAAAGCTGACAAATGCAGGCTAAATGTATTTCCAGAGAAAGGGGGATGTTTTAGCAAAACACTGTCAGTCTGCCATACAGGATTTTCTCCTTGTGTGAGTTCTGTGATGTTTGTTGAGGTGTGATTTCTGACAAAAGGTTTTTCCACATTTATTACACTCATAGGGTTTCTCTCCTGTGTGAATTCTCTGATGAACAGTGAGGGATGACTGATGGTAAAAAGTTTTTGAGCATTCTTTACATTTATAGGGTTTCTCTCCAGTGTGAGTTTTCTGATGCCTGTTGAGGTTTGAATTCTGGGAAAAGGTTTTTCCACATTCATTACACTGATAGGGCTTTTCCCCTGTGTGAGTTCTCTGATGTACAGTGAGGTCTGATTTATGGTAGAAAGCTTTCCCACATCTATTACATTCATATGATTTCTCACCGGTGTGAGTTATCTGATGTACAGTGAGATATGATTTCTTGTGGAAAGTTTTCCTACATACTTCACATTCATAGGGTTTCTCTCCTGTGTGAACTCTCTGATGTACAGTGAGGTCTGACTCCTTGTGATAAGCTCTCTTGCATGCCTTACATTCATAAGGTTTCTCTGCTACGTGAGTTCTCTGATGTACAGTGAGGACTGACTTATAGTAGAAAGATTTTCTACATTCTTTACACTCATAAGGTTTCTCCCCTGTGTGGGTTCTCTGATGCACTATGAGGATTGATTTATAGTTGAAAGATTTCCCACATTCATTACATTCATAGGGTTTCTCACCTGTGTGAGTTCTCTGATGGACAATGAGCGCTGATTTATCATAGTAAGTTTTCCTACAGGCTTTACAGTCATAGGGTTTCTCACCAGTGTGGGTTCTCTGATGGACAGTGAGGGCTGTCTTATCATAAAAAGTCTTCCTACATGCTTTACATTCATAGGGTTTCTCACCTGTGTGAGTCCCCTGATGCCTGATGAGATTTGACTTCTGGCAAAAGGTTTTTCCACATTCATTACATCCATAGGGCTTCTCCCCTCGGTGGATTCTCTGATGCATTGTAAGGATTGATTTCTGAGAAAAGGATTTTTCACATTCATTACATGCATATGGCTTCTCCCCTGTATGTGTTCTCTGATGCCTTGTAAGGGCTGATTTGCTAATAAAGGGTTTCTCACATTTGCTACATTTATAGGGTTTCTCTCGTGTATGTAATTTGTCACATCTAGTGAGTTTAGAATTTTTATAGAATGTTTTTCTACATACATTGCGTTCCAAAGATTTTCTCCCTACCTGAGTCGACTCTTGGGCAATGAGAGCTGACTTATCATGGAATGTCCTATATTCATTATTTTTACAGGAGATCTCTCCCATATGAACCCTCTGACGCATCAATAATGCTGCCTCCATGTGGCTGGCTTTCTCTTGTCCGCTATATTCAAAAGGCTGCTGCCCAGTTTGAATCTTATGATACCGTCTCAGATGCTCAGAACATCTGTGGGATTTCCCAGTTATGTTACAGTCATCAGCTTCCTCTGCCGTCTGCATCACATCAGGCTCACTAAGGAGATGTACGTTCCGATGTAAATTGAGCTTTTTAGTCCTCATTTCTGAATGGTTTCCATTCTTTATCATCAGTTTTGAAATATGGTTTGAGCTCAAATTAAATGTTTTCCCTAATTCAATTCTCTCCACAGGTGATGTGTTGCTATCGGTGATCACAACTTGCCACAAATGTCTGTTTCGACTTTCCTGGCTCCTCTCAATTGGGTCATCCACTTTCTGGATATCTAAAATAAGAACAAAATAATTATATCTTATAGAAGGTTCATGTAAATGTAAAGAAGTTTATTTGTATCCTTGTATAAGATTTTAAAGTATCAATAATAGGTATTGATTTATGATAAGTATATGCCTTCTTAACCAAACAAATTATAAGTACATATATTCCAACAAAAATGTTTTTCTTTGTTGTTTTAGGTTTTTTCCTTTAATACACACAAAAATAATTAGTCAAATTATCTGCCTACTGTTAAATGTAGTTTTAAGTAAGGTGATTTTTGTTTGCCAGTTGTTTTTCCTTTAATTTTTCCCAAGCTTTTTTCTTGTAACAACTGCGAGTATTCTGTGCTGCTCCTTTGCTGACCTTTCAGTTTTGAAGATGACTAGGTTTTCAAGGGTAAGTAATTTGCAGGCACAGGTGGGGTACATTTGGCTACATCTAAGCAGGAATATGGCTTAGGAAAAAGTACTTATTCTATGTTTGTTTCATTTTTACTCCTCATTGGCTATAGACATCTGTGAGGGTTTTCAAATGCAAACTGTCTACTCCTCCACACAAAGACAGCATCCTCCAAATTACTCAACTAACCCCACATGATCTGCTTCTCAGAACTGTAACAGGGAGAGGAAGCTCCAGATCACCAGCCTGGGAAACTCCTCCCTGTTGGTCCAAAGGATTTGGTTCTGCAACAAAGCCTGTGCCTGTCATCTTAAAAAACATTTTTCTGGCCTCATCTGAGATCAACAGCCTGGCATTCTTCCCCAGTTTCCTGTTACACACACCCATGCTTGAAAATTCACTGTTTCTGAAGGTTTTTATGTTGTCCACTAGAGTTTCAGCTGTCTCCTAGTTTCAGAGAAAACAGAGTCTCTTGCACATATCTCATCTTCTTTGTTGTTTTAGAATGACTTCCACAAAAGGAAGGGGAAATGCTAACTTCAAACTCTACTTCCCAAAACAGAAATCAGAGCCCTTCCCCATGAAACCCTTGGCTCACTTGGATTTGAGACTCAGAATCTCATGGTTTGTCTCCCACATCCAAGACCACCTCTGTCCATGTTCCCACAGGGGGCCCTCCACAGCTTCGTGATTTCTGATGCTGTGGCACAGAAGACTCATTCCTGAACCTCTTTTCTTATGTTCTCATCAACTACCTAGGTGAGCTCCTCTATAAGTATGACTTTAAGTGCCAGTGTTAAGCTACCAATTTCCAAATTTGTATCTCGAATAAAGCTGTGCACACTCAAAACTAGATTTTTATATATACCTATACAATATATGTCAAATTTGGAAAATAGTCATCTCAAAATTAGGCTACTTCAAAGAGAAGAAGTGAGAATCTCCCCAAAACGGGTGTTTCTAAAAGCTAGATTTAATAAATTGGTGAATAAAAGCCTCAGGGCTAACAGACTGCAAAAATAGAAAAGAAGGAAAACTAGGAATTTAGAGAAAGTATCTAACCAAGAAAAGAGTACAAGAAAGGCCAGATAAGAATTCAATTTTTGGTAAGTCTAAGAAAAGATTCATCAGAAACAAAAAAGGGAAAAAGGGATTTACACATAAGAGCTCTCCTTGGATTTCTTATATGTGTATGTCTGTTACGTGAGATCAGCTGTCTGCAGGTTTTGGACCTGAAGGAAAAATTGGTGAAAACAGCTGAAAATGGCCAACATCTGCTGGGTGTTCCTCCTCCCAGCCTCCCTTCCCTGAACGCACTGACTGACCTGAGAGGCTCCGGTGTGAGGGTTCACAAACTGTCCATGGCTCTGCTCCTTGCTCCAACCTGAAGATCACCTCAGGCTTGGTCATGCAATGCCCTGTTAATGGGAAATCAAATAGGACAATGGCAAACTGCAAAGCTAGAGCCTGTGAAGAATAACTGCTTGACTGCAGGAGCTGTGCGATGAAGGAGCCAACTCGAACCTGTCATTTGAAGTGAGTGACACATTCCTCACGGACCGGAATCTTACTCCTAAACAGCATAAACCTTATGCAGGATTTGTGTCTCCTTCAACAACGAAGAAAACGTTGCTCCTAGGAGTTGCTGGGGATTTTCACTCACCCAAGGACACCAAGCTGCTGTAGGTCTCCAGCATCACATCCCTGTACAGGGTCTTCTGAGCACTGTCCAGGTCCTGCCACTCTTCCAAGCTGAAATCCACAGCCACGTCCTCAAAGGACACCAACACCTGTAACAGCACATTTCTCCTCAACACAAGTCATCAGCACGGGATAACAAAACAATAAGTCTGGGGATTACATTATTTTATGTGTGCTTGTGTGTCTGAAAACTATCGCATATAGGAATATCCAATAAGGTAACAGACAAAAATAACACATGCTCAGACAATAACAAAAACAATGAAAAGACAAAATACTTAGCAATACATTTAACAACAACTAAAAAAAATACAGTTACATAAAGGAAGAAAAAAGTGAAGAAATTTTTAAAAATGCCTAAGCAAACGCAAAGACATACTATGTTCATGGACAGGAAGATTCTACATCATAAAGATGTTAACTCTCCTTCAGTCAGTAAACACACTTAACATCTTAATGGAAACAGCACATTCTCAGATATAATCAAGCTGATTTAAAAGCTTATGTAGAAAATTAAAGAAGCAAGAATAGACCGTTTATGACAGGTTATATTTCTGTCCACTAAAATTTAGTCTCTCTCCCTGTATTAGTCAGCTCAGGATACCATAACATATTTCACAGACAGAGCAGAAGTTTTGTTTCTCAAAGTTCTGCAGGTTGGGAAGTCTAAGACAATGTGTGGGTCCTAATCCAGTCTGCCTTATACAAGAGACACCAAGGATTGAAGGAGACCAGAGCATAAGCTGACAAGGTCCTTGTGTTCTTGGCTTGTGTTAAGGAATCAAGCCTACACTCCCTCATCTCAGAGCAGATGTGATGTGGGGGACAGACAAGCACTGCCACTGTAGCAGGCCTTGAGTACCCCAGGCTTGTAGGAAACAGTCTTGCCTGGAAACTCTGTATTCTAGCCAAAGGCAGGCGAGGGATGCAGCCTGCTATGTAAAACGTAGTGGGCCTTGAGTACCCCAAGCTCGCAGGCAAGGTCTCGCTTGGAGGCTCTGCATCCTAGCCAAAGGCAGGCTGTGAGGAATGCAGTCTGCTACATGAAGCAGTGTCTCAGATGCCCACACATCCAGATAAAGCCTTAGCTACAATAAAGCCCTAGGTACAAAAAGATGAACACAGATCAGCTCGCCTTCTAACAGCAACATAATTCCACTGTGGTTCGCTCATTTCCCCTAACCTTGATTTGTTACTTTAAAATAAAGCAAAGCGACATGATGTCAATCACACTTGGCCCAGATGCCTGACCCAAAAGCTGATATTGCTTGGTTTTACAATAATCCCTTATACAGTTTTGCCCTATATAAGAAGCATGCTAGCCGGGCTCGGTGGCTCAGCCTGTAATCCCGCACCTTTGGGAGGCTGAGGTGAGTGGACTGCCTGAACCTGTGGGTTCGCGACCCGCCTGGGCAACTGGGCGAGACCTCATCTCTACAATTAGCCGGGCGTGGTAGTGTGCGCCTGTAGTTCCAGCTACTTGGAAGGCTGAGGCGGAAGGACAGCCGGAGCCCAGGGGGTCGAGGCTGCGGTGGCCGGGAGCGGCCACTGCCCTCCAGTCTGGGCGACAGAGTGAGACTCCAACTCAAAAAAAAAAAAAAAAAGCATGCTAAATAATGAACGGGCTCTTACCTATTGAGGAGAGAGACCTCCCAATCCCGCTGTCTCTTGTCTTTCTCATTCCCTCCCCCCACCTCAGACCCTGCTCTGTGGAGGCTGGACCTCTGCAAAGGATGTGTGAATGGCTCTATGTTGGCCATCTTTAAGCCAAAGAGAGAGATCTCTGGAGAAACTAGCCCTGCAGACAGCTTATTCTCAGATTTCCATCCTCTAGAACAGGGAGAAAATGAATTTCTGTAGTTAACTTAAGCTGCCAATTCTGTAATATTTTTGTTATGGCAGCCATAGCAAACAAATGCAGTATACTTTGAGACATTATTTTTCTATTGGTTA
>JAPVLO010003245.1:0-24242 GCA_027257055.1 Cephalopachus bancanus
GAGAGAGAGACAGAAAGACAGACAGAGAGAGACCTAGAGAGAGACAGACAGACCCAGAGAGACAGAGAGAGAGAGAGAACTAGAGAGAGAGAGGGAGAGAAACAGACACACACACACACAACACACACCCGGAGGGAGGGAGGGAGGGTTCGTTCTGTCGGCGAAGGGGATGGAGCGGAGCGGGAGCAAGAAACCAAGATGGGGAGGCTTCCGCGACCAAGTCTCCTAGAGACATCTGGTCGACCCCGACTCTCGTAAGCCAGGCCAAAACCGAAGTCCCGCGCGGACAACTGGTCGACCCGGGACGGGAAGGGGGCGCGAGAGCGCCGCCCGGCACGACCCGCTACCCCCACCCGCGGTTGGGAAGCGGACCGCGACCCGGACGGCCGCCCCCCGGCACCCGCGGCCACCCCCCGGGAGAGGGGCCCGCGGGGCCGCCCTCCGACGCCCGCCGCGCCACGGACGGTCGCGCCCCTCCCCGAACCCCGTCCCGAGGGCCGAGCCCCGGCGGGGTGGGGGGAGGGAGCCGCTGCCGGCCCCAAGGCGAGGGACGCCAGAGGGGCGCCCCCTCGCCGCCACGTCCGCTCGCCTTTCCCCGGGGGACCCCGGGGGCAGAGATGAGGGGAGGCGGGAAGGGCGGCCCGGGCCCGAACCCGGTGGGGCACAGGGCGGCCCGGGCCGGGGCCCGGATCCCCGGCCCCCCCGGGGTGGGGCGGGCGCAGCGACAGCAGCGACCGGTGCCCGCGACGGCGACGGCAGTGAGGGCCAGCCATCCGTGGGGAGCGGCCTGCCGGGGCCCGCCACGCCCGCGCGCGCCGCGCGCGGCCGCGTCGGGGAGAGGAAGGCGCGCGCGGCGGCGCCGCCGCCACCGGCGGGCGGCGGGCGCGCGACACGGCCCCGGCGTGACCGGGAGCGACAGGCGCACCGGGGTCGCGCGGAAGCCGGGGCGGACGAAGCGGCGGCGGGCGCGGGCGAGGCGGCGCCCGGAGGGCGTCGTCGAGGGGCCCGCGGGCCACCGGCGAGGGAGGACCAGGGCACGCCCCGTGGAGCGCGGTCGGCCTGGCCGGGCGCGCGCGCGGGGTCTCACCGCCAGTGGCCACCAAGCCACGAGGGCGGTCCGGCTGCCCGAAAAGGCCGAACCAGACGCCTCCCGGCGGCCATCCCCGGCACCCCTCGCGGGGCTCGGGGCCCACCACCGCCGCCGGCCGCAGGAGGTGCCCCCGCGGCGCTCTCTGCCTCGCCCCCCGGCACGGGAGACGACCCCGCGGGGCCCCAAGGCCGGAGGACGCCCACCGCGCAGAGGAGCCCCGCCACGCCAGCCAGACCCCCGAAGCCGCGAGAGGACGGCGGGGTCGCGGCCGGGGACGGGCCCGGCGGCGCGACCGGCCGACCGTCCGGGGACGCGGGGGATCGCCGGCGCCGGGGAGGCCGGAGGAGCGCGCGTCGGGCGGGGCCCCCACCGGGGCGCCACCAAGGGCGGGGCGCGCGGGAACTCGGGAGAGCACACGGGGCGCAAGAGGCCTCAAGGAGCGCGGCCCGGCCACCGGAAAGAAAACCGCACCGCGGGATCCCACCGCCACAAACACGAAGGGCGGACCCGCGGCGCCCGCCCGGGACGCCAGCCGGCCCCTCGGGCACACGCACGCATCCCGGGGCCCCCCGCGGGCCCCGGCCCGGGTCCCGGCCCCGCCGCCGGGGCCCGAAAGCGACCTCACAGGCAGACACAATCCAAACGCCACCGCACAAGCCCGCGACCTGGCCCCGCCCGGTCCGCTCCGGGGGACCGGCATACCCCATGGTACGCTCTTGGGCCGCAGGAGTCTGACACCCACGCGCCCGCACGCCAGCGTCAGGGGCGGTGGCGGCCGCGGCTCGGCCACGGGAGCGGGCGGGAGCGCCGAGCTCACGGCGGAAAAGGGGGGAACGAAGGCCGCCTCCTCACCACGTCCACGGCTCCCGCTGGCGGGACCCGCGGCACGCCACCTGCGGACACACGCGCGGCTCCCCCCACAACGGCCAGACGCCGGGCCCCGGCCCGGCGGGAGCCCCCCACGACTCAGAAAAGGAAGGCGCGGGCCACAGTAGGCCAGAGGGAGCGGGGCCCGGCCCCCACCGCGGGGCCGGCCGAACCCTCGCCCACGAACCACAGAGCGAGCCACCGGACAGCGGCCGCTGCGCGCTGAGAGGCAGCGGACCGGTGGATCCGTTACCCCAAGGCACGCCTCTGGGATCGCTAGAAAAGGCTTTCTCAGCGAGAACGGGTCGTCCCCACCCGGTCGCCCCCAGCGGGGCCCTGCGGAGTCAGGCCGGAGGGACGACACGACACCAGGTCCACTGGGGAAGAGGGGTCTGCGGTATGGGTAAGGCCGGCGGCACCATCCACGAGCGTTCGCGGCCAGGGCAGGCGACCCCCAAGACAGGGGGCGCGCCCCTCCGTCCCCCCAAAAAAGCCTCCAACGACGGAGACGGGATGGAAGCCCCCACGATCGCTCACGCGGCCCCGCGCGCACACGTGCTCACGAGGCGCGCGCTCACCACCGCCCCCGCACGCGGCGGGCACCGACAGCGACGGCGGCACCCCTCCCCCCACAGGCGGGAGGGGGCGCACCTCGCGCCTAACCGCCTCGACCCCCCAGCGGCCCCTTGGACCCACACGGACACCACAGCGGGAGCCGGTGGGGACATCGTGGATGGGAAAGACACCGCCACTTGGCCTCGGGCACCTGAGCAGAACGACCGAGAGCGCTCCAGGAGCACTGTGAAGGTCCAAACAGGACACACTTTCGCGCGCCCACGCGACGGGATGACAGGTCAGCCCCCCGCCGGCACGGAGGGGAGCCCGCCCGCGAGGCAACCGCCCACGTGAGGCGGGCACAGCGAGGGCAGCCTGCCACGTCCGAGGACCCCGACCCCGCCGGCACCACGAGGCAGAGGGCGGGGGAGCAAGGTCGGGCCGGGCCCTACACCCCCGCCTCCCACGCACACCCCACCGCAAGGCGGGGAGGAGAGAATGGGGGCCCACGGGCAGCACGAAAAGAGCGGCCCCATTCGCCAAGAATGTCCGTTCCTCACCTGGCACGACCGAGGCCCAGCCCAGGAGAATGCGATGTCACCACATCAGTCATGGAGAGCCCAAGGGAGGGGGCGACCCCGGCGAGGGCAGCCACCAGAAGAGCCCGCTCGCAGCCTCGTTGGCCCCATCCTCGGGAGAGGGGCGGCAGACTAGCTCTCAGAGGGAAATGCCTGACACACATGGCACAGAGCCAGTGGGGCGGGGCTCCTCATGACCGCCGCGCGGGTGCCCGCAGCAGGAGGGCATAGGGAGCCACCCGGCGAGGGAGGACCCCCCTTTCCGCCCCCCCACACGCCACGCCCCCCAGGTGGCAGAGACCAGGGGCGGCACCCGCGAGGCTGGGACACTCAGGCACACAAGAGCCGCCACGCGTGCCCAAACGGCCAACTAGAGCGGGAAGCAGGAGCCAGACGCTGGGTTGACGAGTCACCCACAGCCCTGCCCGGACCGAGGCCCGGACTCCTCCAGCGACGGTCACCGGAGGAACAGCGTGTCTGCATTCACCCGGAGGCCCAAAACGCAAGGCCACGGCGAGGAAAACGACGCGCCCGTGAGCGGGGAGGCGTCGCCGATCACGAGGCGGCCCCCCCGAAGGGACGGCAGGGCCACCGCGTCCCGGCAGAGCCCCCATCGCGGGCAGACACGGACCCCCCGGGGCCGTCTGGTCGCCCCCGGGGGCCCCCCGAAACGGAAGGGGGGGCGCCCCGCGGGAGCGGGAGCGGACCGGAGACGCCCCTCGCGGCCCCCGGTGCCGCCCAGAGGTCGGCCGGTGTCTCCGCGGGGGGAGCCAAAGGAACGACCGGGACCCGCGAGGAACAGCGGGGGCCCCCGGGCACGACCCACCCCCGTCACCCTTGCGCTCAGGGACCGGCCCCCGACTCCGCACGGGGACTCCGGGGCAGGAGAAAGAAAAATAAAGCACCTAAGACTCTTCGGCCCGTCATCCCGGCGCTCCTGGAGGCCGAGGAGAGAGGGTCGCTCGAGCCCGCGGGCTCGAGACCCGCCCGGCCCACTCGGCGAGTCCTCGGTCTCTACCATCACCATGGAAAATCAGTCGCGCGTGGTAGTGCGCGCCCGTAGTTCCAGCCACTCGGAAGGCCGAGGCGGAAGGGTCGCCGGAGCCCGGCAGGGCGAGGCCGCGGTGGCCGGGAGCGTGCCACCGCACTCCAGTCTGGGCGACGGGAGACTCCAACCTCCTCAGATCTACGTATCCGCTCTTTGAAAAAAAAGAGAAGGAACGCGCGCGGCGGAGGGACCGCGGGCGAGCCAGGCACCACCTCCCACGGCCACCCGCGCGCTGGGGGACCGGCCCCCGACTCCCCCCGGGGGACCAGGAAAAAGAACTGGGGCCCCGCGCGCCCCCTCCAGCGCCCCCGGGCCGCCCCCGGTTGCCGGTCGACCCGCCCGGGCGGCCCCAACCCCCGCCCCGGGGCCGGAAGCCCGGCGACAGCGTCCCCCCCCACCCTCGCCTGCACGCCCGACCCTGGACTCACACGCCACACGCCAGCGCCCGGGCACCGCCGCCACCATCCCGCCAAAGGGCCCGGGGCCCCGCCGGAGCTCGGCGGCGCCGACAGGGGGGACCGTCGCCTCCCTCTTCGGCCGCGCCGGAGCTCCGGAGGCCCGGGGAGCGATCTCAAAGCGGCCGCCAGATGGAGTCCGACGAGCGGCGACGAGCGGCGCGAACCACGGCGACACAGACCCGGAAGGCAGAGCGACGCCGGAGCCCTCCAGCCCGTCGCCCCGGAGGGTCTTCCGAAGGCATCCGGCACAGCGCCCCCACAACCCCGGAACCATGGGGGAAAGGGGACAAGCCACCCGCCCCCGGAAGATTTCCCCCCAAACCTCTCTCGGCCGAGGCCACGCCAGAGAGTCCGAAGAGAAAGGGGAGGGGGGAGGAGAAGGGGGGGGGAGGGGGGGAGGAGGGGGGGGGAGGGGGCGGAGGCTCCACGTCCGCTCCGGGCACTTCAAACCGGAAAACAATCACCGCCCGCCCGGGGGATCTTCTTCGGTTCTTTTTCCAATTTTCTTTTTTTCCTTCGGCCGTTCAGAGAAGAAAAGGCAGGCGCGTCCGATCGAACGAGGAGACACAGGCGCCTCCGGAAGGAAGACTCGACCCCCTAACGAGTCACAGACGCTCCGAGGCTCTCTCGAGGTGACAGAAAGAAGAGCAGCTCGCTTTCCCGGTCTCACAGGCGACGAGAACGGGGGAAGCCGAGCACGTCTACCGGGGGGCGGGCGACGACCACGCACGCGGGAGCACGAAGGGAGGGACGGACGGGGTGGGGGGGCGAGGCGACGGAGAACGACTCGCGGATCCTTCTCCTCGGAGGCGGAGGGAGGCCCGAGAGGGCACGCTCCCTCTCCGCTCCCGGTCACAGAGAGAGGGCCTGGCAGCCCAAAAAAGGGGAACTCGGGATCGTGAAGGAACAGCTTTGATTCGTTTCACGTGCTCGTAGAGCCACCGTGCTCAGAAGGTCCCCGGCGTTCCGCCACGAAGATCTAGTTTCAGGGAGTTCCACAGAGACAAGGAAGAAGAATCCTTAGACAATGGAGTGACCTCGGTGAGGTCACTCCCAGACTAGGAGAACAGACTAGGAAAACGTCAAAGCTTCCCCTTCGATCTCACTCAGCAACGCATCCCATGACGTGGAGGCTACGGCCGAGGAGTTCTAGAATGGTCAGCAGCCAACGGTCAGCACGACCCGCCCAGAGGAGACCAAAGCTGGGGGGGGGAGTGTCTGTCGTCACGGGAAACTTACCGTCATCACACGCAGGCAGGGATTCTTACGTCCGGCAGGGAACTCAGAAGCACGTCGGACACAACACGGAGTCAGCCGGTCCCTAGTCTTCCTCAGCTAGCGATTTGATTTTATTCACCGACGGAGCCGATCTCACCACCGGACAGCCGGTCACGAGACATGTACGAGGGCCCGACGCCCCCCCGCAGCCCGACACTCTGGGAGGCCGAGCCAGAGGATGGCCCGGTGAGACCCCGTCTCGATCCTCAATCGCAAAACCTAGCCGGGCGTGGTGGCCTGCGTCTGTCGTTCCAGCGACTCAGAAGGCTGGGGCGGAAGGATCGCAGGGGCCCAGCAGGTCCACGCTGGGGCGGTCATGAGAGTGTGCCACCGCACTCCAGCCTGGGCGACAGAGCGAGACTCCAACTCAGAAATGAGACAGATAGGTAGATAGGTGAGTAGGTGGGTAGGGAGGGAGGCAGGCAGGCAGGTAGACAGACAGACAGACAGACAGCCAGACAGCCAGATAGATAGATGCATAGATAATGCGGCACTAAACATCGGAACTCGACACGTATCCTAACTAGGAAAAACGTTCCACAGATACTAGCCTATATTCCATACACGTCACGGACCGTATGATGCCACACGTCACATACGCTCTATCCCGTCACCCATTCTAGGAGCCATCGATCACGTCTCTCCCAGTGTACGTGTCACATGACCTAATATCGTACGCGCTCTATCAGGTCAGACCACGGAGACACACCCACACAGGTGCGTTAAGTGCCGATCTACAGTCCGCCCGCTTCCCTGACAACGCCCCCTCCTTCCTTCCTTCCCTAAAGGTCTTCACCCTGAACCCAAAAAGACCGTTCACTGGCTGGCTCCATAGTCAGCACCCCCCCCCGAAACTGACATCTTTGAGGAAATCCCCACGCGGAAGCTCATCTGTCTGTTTTTAAATTCATCACTCAGACCTTTACTTCAAGCGATCTGCCCGCCCATCATCACTCAACATGCCCGGGCTCGGTGGCTCAGCCTGTCATCCCAGCACTCTGGGAGGCCGCGAGTGAATCGCCTGAGCCCGCGGGGTCGAGGAGACCAGACCAGGCAACTCGGTGAGACCTGGTCTCTACCACAAAAAAAGACAGAGAGAATCCAACTCACAGAGAGAGAGAGAGAGAGAGAGAGAGAAGACAGAGACTGAGACAGAGACAGACAGACAGAGAGAGACAGAGAGAGAGAGAGACAGAGAGAGAGAGACAGAGACAGAGAGAGAGACAGAGACAGAGAGAGACAGAGAGAGAGAGAGAGACAGAGAGAGAGACAGAGACAGAGAGAGACAGACAGAGAGAGAGAGACAGAGAGAGAGACAGAGACAGAGAGAGAGACAGAGAGAGAGACAGAGACAGAGAGAGAGACAGAGACAGACAGAGAGAGAGACAGAGAGAAAGAGACAGAGAGAGAGACAGAGACAGAGAGAGAGACAGAGACAGAGACAGAGAGAGGCAGAGACAGAGAGAGAGACAGAGACAGACAGAGACAGACAGAGAGACAGAGAGACAGAGACAGAGAGAGAGAGAGAGACAGAGAGAGACAGGGACAGAGAGAGTGAGAGAGAGAGAAGACAGGGACAGAGAGAGTGAGAGAGAGAGACAGAGACAGAGAGTGAGAGAGACAGAGACAGACAGAGAGAGAGACAGAGAAGACAGAGAGAGAGACAGGGACAGAGAGAGTGAGAGAGAGAGAGACAGGGACAGAGAGAGTGAGAGAGAGAGAGAGAGACAGAGAGTGAGAGAGAGAGAGAGAGACAGAGAGTGAGAGAGAGAGAGACAGAGAGAGAGACAGAGACAGGGACAGAGAGAGTGAGAGAGAGAGAGAGAGAGAGACAGGGACAGAGAGAGTGAGAGAGAGAGAGAGACCTAGAGAGGGGGGGGGAGAAAACAGAGAAGAGAAAAGACAAAAACAAAACGGGACACAGAGAGACAGAGACAACACAGAGAGAGACAGAGAAACAGACACACACACACAAGAGAGAGAGAGAGAGAGAGAGGAAAGAAAAGAAAAGAAACAAACAAAAAATTAATACATAAGTAAAAGTGACCAAGAAAAGGAAAGAGGTCGGGGAGTCAAGTGCAGATCTGTCCTAGGGTGAGCCTCTTCCCCTCCCCAGGAGAGGCAAGGCTTCATGGGGCACAGTCAGAGTACAGAGCCAGGACAGCCGAAAGCACACTACTCAGGATTTCTCCGTGCAATCCACACCAGAAAAGAATGGGAAGGGAAAAACCAGTAGAAAGGGACAGAGGAAGGAGGAAGGAGGAAGGGAGGGAGGGAAGGAAGGGGAGGGAGGGAGAGAGAGAAAGAGAGAAAGAGAGACAGAGAAACAGAGAGATGGATGGTGGCCCCCATCTGTCTGTCATCCCATCACTTGGGGAGGCTGAGGCAAGAGGATGGCTTGAGGCCAGGAGGTCAAGGTGGCAGGGAGTTAGGATCACTCCTCTGCCCTCCAGCCTGGGTGGGCAGCTGAGCGAGGCCCCGTCTCCACACACAGAGAAGCAAACACGGGGCCGGTCAGAGGGGGACCGCCGGGGGAAGAAGGAGGGGGGAGAGAAGGGAAGAGAACCGTCCGTTGAAAACCAAGAGACCCACACAAATCACATACGGTATCATTGGAGGCTGGGCGTGGTGGACGGCGCCTATCCTACCAGCACCCAGGGAGGCCGGGGTGAGGGGATCGCCCGAGCCCGCGGGCTGGAGGCCAGCCCGGGCAGCTCGGTGAGACCCCGTCTCGACAATCGATCCAAATATCAGCCGGGCACGATGGCGTGCGCCCGTCCTCCCAGCGGTTTGGAAGGCTGAGGCGGAAGGATCGCCTGAGCATGGCAGACCGAGCCCGCGGTGGCCCGGGAGCTTGCCATCGCCCTCCACC
This sequence comes from Cephalopachus bancanus, assembly GCA_027257055.1. Classification (NCBI taxonomy): domain Eukaryota; kingdom Metazoa; phylum Chordata; class Mammalia; order Primates; family Tarsiidae; genus Cephalopachus; species Cephalopachus bancanus. The sequence continues at coordinate 8,747 of JAPVLO010003245.1, forward strand.
CCGGGTGACAGAGCGGGACTCCCACTCAAAAAAAAATCACATTAAAAAAAAAAAATACCCATGGAATGTGTATTCTACGTTCCACACTACAGGAGTTCAAAAATAAAACAGGAAATCACCGAAAAGAAGAGAGAAAAGACAGGGGTCGCCTCACAGGGATTTCAGCATCATCGAGGGAAACCCGTTCCAGACCCACAGGAAAGCCACAGCAAGCCACACCCACAGGCATCCGGGGAGTTCTGTGGCACGGAGGCCCGCTCGCGAGGCCAGGACCGACAGACCCTTCCGGCCGGGGAGCAGGCGCGGAAAGCCCTCAGAAGCATCGCCCCAGCCCAGCTCCAGCCAGGCGCAGCCGGGCCACGCGGGGGCCCGACTGGGGCCCACGCCCTCCCGTGCCCGGCGGCGGCAGCGGCGACTCTCGCCCCCCCCCCGAGATTCACCCGTCCTAGGCTCTCGACGGGCTTCACGGCTACTCCGAGTCCGTCCTTCCGAGACTCGGACAGGAAAGCCCAGCCGCTCCGTCCGCGGTGCCGTCGTGACTCACAGCGAGCACCGAAATCGGATCGGCCCACCTTCATCCACACGGGCCAAAATGAGCGCGGCCCCACAGAACAACGCCCGTCTCCCCCCGGAAGCCAGGGACGGAAGCCCACTCTTTGGAAGTCGCCGATCTTTCGGCCCTTTCAGCTTCCCCACACCCTGGTTTCAAATAGGATTTGGGGATGGAGGGGTGGGGCCTCGGAATCAAGAGATTCTCGGAGCGAGAGAGATTAAAAAAATCTATTTCGGGGGGGGGGCGGGAGTCTCGCTCCGTCACCCAGGCTGGAGGGCGGTGGCACGCTTCCGGCCACCGCAGCCTCGACCAACCGGGCTCAGGCGATCCTTCCGCCTCAGCCTTCCGGGTAGCCGGAACGACAGGCACGCGCCACCATGCCCGGCAAGTGTCGTGACTCACCGTAGAGATGAGGTCTCACCCGGTCGCCCAGGCCGGTCTCGAACCTGCGAGCTCAGGCGATCCTCTCACCTCGGCCTCCCGATGTGCCGGGAACACAGGCGTGAGCCACCGCGTCCAGCCCGCCACTTCCGTTCATGACGAACTCTCGAGTATCCCCTCTGTCATTTCGACTTCCAGAGCGGGCAGTACAGCTACACACACTCGGATGGTCACAGAGGGCCAGGAGGGAACGAGGTCAGAGAAAGAATTCCCCCCAAGGATGAAAGACTCCCGATCGCGTGCAACGCATCGGCGGCGGTATCACGTCGGCTACACGAATGACATTTTCGGGGGAGTCAGGGTCTCCCTCCGCAGCCCAGGCCGGAGTCTGCAGGGGCACGAGAAGAGCTCAGCACAGGAGCCTCGGCTCCCCCCACCCCCGGCTCAGACGACGAATCTGCCTCAGCCTCTCGAGTAGCCGGGACTCCGGGCCCTCGCCACCACACACGCCTGGTTCGTTTTGCTGATGTTTGGTAGAGACGAGGTCTCGTCACGTTGCGGCCTAACCTGGTCCGGGACTCCCCGGCTCAAGGGATTCTCCCGCCTCGGCCTGCCCACCTGCCGGGCTGAGAGGCGTGAGCCACTGTGCCCAGCCACGAATAAGCCGGTGTAGAGCCACCCGCGATCCCGTGTGGCGCTAGCAAATGTTGTCAACCGGAAACCTCTCTCGGTAAAAGGGGAGGATCACGAAAGTGTGGACACGAAACATTTGGAAGTGAGTACACTCAGGGCTGGGCGTGCGGGGGGCTCACGCCCGTCAGTCCAGCACTTTTGCGGCAGAGGCAGAAGGATCGCCGGAGCCCAGGAGTCAAGCACGCAGCCTGGGTCACACAGCCAGACCTCGTCTCTAACCACCACCACCACCACCAACACCACCCACCCCCACCCCCACCCCCGCCATCGACAGAAAGGAGCCGCGGGTGATGGCCCACGCCTGTAGTCCCAACTACTCTGGACACCAAGGCGGAAAGAGCACCCCCCCAAACCCCCCCCCCCCAAAAGCCCCAGGCAGAAGAGTCTACTCCCCCCATCACAAAGATAAAGAAAGGGTGAAGAAACTCGATATCCACACAATAGGGCCGCCCCCCCCGGGGGTAGGGTGGTTTCCTAGGCAACAAGGGAGCCCCGCCGAGGGGGGGTGGGAGTGGCAGAAAATACTTGGAAAAGGCACAGGGGGGCGGTGGCTCACGCCTGCCACCTCAGGGACTAGATTGGGAGGTGGGGGTGAGAGGAACGCCCGAGTCCAGGGTTTCGAGGCCAGCCCCAGTAACTCTACAGGAATCGAAACATCTGCCGGGCTCGGGACGCACGCCTGTGGTGCCGGCTACGTGGAAGGCTGAGGCGGAAGGGGCACCCGAGCCCAGCAGGACACCCAGGCTACGGTGTCCGGAAAAGTGACGCCGCCCCCCAGCCTGGGGGACAGAGTGAGACTCCTGCTTAAAAAAACACAGCAACAACACACACTTAAGAAAAAAATATTTTTTCGTCTTCTTCTTCTTCCCTTTTTCTTTCCCTTTTTCTTCTTCTTCTTTTTTTATTCTTCTTTTTTTTTCCCGAAAAAAAAGGTTTTCCCATTTACTCCGGGGCCCCCACCGGGGAAGCACATACAAAAAAAGCCCCACCCCCATTAAAACCGTGCCCGGGCTTCCTTTTTAAAAAACCCCCCCCCATCTTCCCCTTTTCTTTTTTCCACTCGATAACGGCAGGTCGACGGTGACCGTGATTCAACCTAAACAGCTATGCCACCCCATGGGCCATTCCTCAGAGGCCCACCTCGGTGCTTCTCCGAGGGCTCCTCTCGGAGTGAGCAGCACCGGACGCTACGACCAGCTGTCATCCGACTCCCCCGGGGAACGGGACGATCTGGCTTCTGTTTCTCGGCCAGGCATCACTTGATCCCGAAAGTCTCGCGAGAAGATGGAGCAGGACTCCCCGCTCATCAAAGAAAGAGAGAAGGGCTATCTATGGAAACCCACACCACACTGGAAAAGGGAACACGATTTCGCCAACAAAACGTCAGTTCAAGGGGAATATCGGGTCGCAAGTCGCCGACAGCGGCACAGGGAGACTTTCCACCGTTCCACAAAAACACCAGCCTCCCTTAGCAGAAAATTTGATGCCAGGCGGATCTCTGTGACATACCGTCCGCCGTTCTCCCTTCACCGTTCCGTAGGGCTCACGCTCGAGGGCAGTACAGACCGCAACCTAGCGGTCGCAGCCTATCAAGGCACAGAGAGCACGGAAGACGCCGTCACACACAGCAACCCCCAAACCCCCTGGGATCCTACCAGGGGGTCCATAGGCTTCCCCCAACATCTCGGGGAGAGTCCCGGTTCCAGATGCCAAACCCCCCACCCCCCCCCCCACGCCCAGCCCCCTCGTCGGTCTCCAAAGGGCCCTGCCGGGTTTCCCCGAGGTGACTTCATTCTGGGGCCCCGGGGGCGAGGACTCCTCCTAGTCCATCCCGCACCCCCACAGAGGAGCCCATCCGCGGCCATAAGCTGACCTCTGTCCTCTGGCAGCAAGGCCGGCCGTACCGGTAAGAAAGCGGACACTGACGAGCTTCCGCGAAGCCAAAGAAACCATCCAGAGAGCAGGGAGACAGCCTGCAGAAACGGGCAAAAAGACCGATCCGCCCATCGTCTCTCCGACAGAGGCCTGACAGCTGGGATCTCTCCGACAGAGGCCCGACAGCTGGGATCGACGAGGAACTCACACGTGCCACGAAGAGACACTTCTCAGAAGAAGGCCTACGGGCAGCTGACAGACACACGAGAAGGCGCTCAGCCTCACTCCTCAGTCAGAGAAACGCAGATCCAAACCACATCGAGAGACCACCTCCCCCCGGGAAGCACGGCCATCGTCCGTGACACAAACCGCAACAGACACCGGCGAGGACACCGAGCAAAAACGACGCCTCGACGCCGCCGGTGGGAAGGCAGACGAGCGCAACCTCTCTGGAAGAAAGGGTGGCGCGGTCTCCGAGAACCAGAAACCGCCTTTCCATATGACCCAGCCATCTCCCTCTTGGAAACAGACCCGGAAGAACTCCAATCATTCGACAAAAAAGATACCGGCACACGTATGTCTGCGGCAGCTCCATTCACAACGGCAAAAACGCGGAGCCGACCACGTGACCCGTCGAAGCCGGACCGGATTTCCCCCCCGCACCCACCGCCATGGGGTCAACAGACCCGGTGGAATATCACGCAGCCCTCAAGAAGGACAAACATATAGACTTCGCCGCAACTTGGATGGATTTAGAGTCGATCCCACTCAGCGATCGATCACAGAAACGAGAGAGGACCAGAGGTTCTCCCCCCTAAGCGGACCTCCGGCAGTGGAAAACTGTCAGGGGAGGGGGGGTGGGTGGGATGGGCAGTCGAGGGAAACTGCTAGGGCAGGGAAGGGCGTACCCGACCCTTGTCGAAGGGTACCCACGTGACCAACGTGTGTACGCCTAACCCTGGATCGTACCCCACATCTTTGTAACGAGAAGAAGAAAAGAAGAAGAGGAGGAGGAGGTTTTAGGGAGGAGGAGGAGGAGGAGGAGGAGGAGGAAGAAAGTGTACAAGCCGGGTGCCGTGGCTCAAGCCTGTCATCCCAGCCCTCTGGGAGGCAGAGGCGAGACGACTGCCTCGACCTGAAAAGAAAAACAAACAAACAAAAACGAATAAGTAGCTGAATAGATCATAAATGCCAGGGTCCGAGGAAACCGGTCTCCAGACTAGCAGGCTCTTCCCAGAATCTCATTTAGACGTACGTACGGATACCGCCAACGACAGGAGGCCAGGGCCACCCGAACCGTGTTTCTTCTCGGCTAGCTGTCTCCTCTCCCTTTGTTTTTTTTTTTTTTTTCTCTTCACTCCGCGGCCCGGGCTGGAGGGCGCCGGCACGCTCACGCCCCTACAGCCTCGGCCGGCCGGGTTCGGGCGATTCTTCGGCCTCAGCCTCCCAGCCATTCACACGACACGATTCCTAAAAACACCCAAGGAACACTGATCTCACGGGTACAGTCGTCTCCAGCGGTGGGCCTTTTCATCCGGGTGTTTTGCCACCTAAAGGGCAAACGACTGGCATAAGAGCAGCGTGCTCGTCCCGGTTGCCAACACACGTCGCGTGGCGAGTTACGGCAGATAGGCCTCGAACGTCCCGGTTTTCACTCAGCCGGCACGTGACATTTCCTTCTCATAGCTCTTCGGGTAAAGTCCACCCCTGTGGGATCTTAGACACGGACACGTTTCAAAATCATCTCACCTGCTAGCCGCGTGTCCCGAGCGACGTGGAACAGCTCTGCCTCCGGGATCTCCCGGAAGAGTCTACCCCGTCGAGAAGAACCACGAAGATCCGGTTCCGGGTAGGGCGGATTGGGTTTCCTAGACGACAAGCGTGGGAGAGAGGGGAGATCCGGTTTTCCAGGAGACGGACCGCAGCAGCCTCGACGGTCAGGAGCGACATAGACACCAGGTGGCACTCCGAGACAAGGAGGACGCTCTTCCCCCTCCGGGATGTGGGCTACAGCGGCCTCGCGGTCACCAGGTGACGCTCAAAGTCCACGGATGCGGGCGTCGGCTGGGACGGTGGACCGAGGGGACGGACACCCCAGGGCAGGCCGGCCTTCCGGCCAAAGCTAGACCGCATCTCTGAGCCTAAGGCACCCTCCCAGGCGCTCACCAGAGCGATCGGGCCAGGGACCTCGGTGTGTTTCACGCGGAGCCCGAATCCATCCCGGCCACGGGATCTTCTGAGACTCCCGTCCGGAAAGGGGCGAGCGACCGGGCATCGTCTTCCTCCAGGCCCAGACCTCAAAGAATCTGCCGTCTCCCGACGAAGGAGCAGAAGGACTCTAAATGCCCAAAAAGTCCCCTCCAGCCAAAGCGCCTCTGACGGTTGACCCTAGCAGACGGGGAAGGAAAAAAAAAAAAAAAAAAGAAAACAGCCTGTCATCCCGCGCCTTTGGGAGGCTGAGGTGAGCGGATGGCCCGAGCCCGCGGGTTCGAGACATTCACCATAGGGTGAGAACTCCAACACGTACACCTGGGGGAGCACAATTCACTCTGGGACAAGGCATATCAGGAAAACACAGTTCGGGGAACACCCAGGAGAGACACACCGAGAGACACTGGCAGAAGTATTGGAACGATGAGACCGGGGATATAAAACAGCAAGAAGCAATCCGTGAAAGACGCGAGTGGAAAAAGCAGACAACAAGCACAGACAGAGGTAGACATCGTGCCAAAAGAGAGAGGAAGTTTATTTTTAAAAGTTGCATACATAAGGAAAACACTGTCACAGAACTAAAGACGACTCGTGCTCCCGAATAGACCGAACACGACTAAAAAAAGAATCCATCCGCTTTTTAAAAATTCGATCTCAGCCGGGCTCGGTGGCTCAGCCTGTCATCCCGCGCCTCTGGAGGCTGAGGTGAGCGGATGGCCCGAGCCCGCGGGTTCGAGACCCGCCTGGGCGGCGAGACCTCATCTCTACCATCAATCAGAAAAATCAGCCGGGCGTGGTAGCGCGCGCCTGTCATTCCGGCTACTCGGAAGGCTGAGGCGGAAGGATCACCGGAGCCCAGCGGGTCGAGGCTGTGGTGGCCGGGAGCGGCCCCCGCACTCCAGTCTGGGCGACGGAGTGAAACTCCAACTCCAAAACAAAAAAAGAAACTATGAACAAATTCCTATGCACACCGCACATATCTTATTTTGAAGCGAACACACGAAACAGGAACAAATACGATATTTAAAATGAAGAACAAGTACAGGGACATCAACCAACTCACCAGTATTTCACCGGGAACTGCGGGCCCGCCGTGGGCTCACGAGACGGTCAATGTCCGGTTCCATCTCTGTCCCCGCTAGTCGTCGCAAGCGAAGGCGGCAAAAACACCCGGCGGGCCGGATAAATGCCCTCGGCGGGCCGCGGGTGGCCCGCGGGCCGTAGCTCGAGGAGCCCCCGAGGGAAAGCCTTCACGATGACTCACGAACGCCGAGAAACACACACCGGTAGGACTGTGCTTCGCACACGGCCTGCGGTGGGTAGCGCGTGTGAGTGACTCAGGGGGAGCAGGCAGACCCTAGGGCCTTCAGCCGCAGCAGCCCAAACCAAGGAAGGGGCCCGGCCACGGCCGGAGACGGACGTGAACTCGGCAGAGCCCAGGGGACCCAGGGACCAGACCGGAAGAAAGGCCACTCGACCGACGGAGCCATCTGCCCCCCGGTGTCTGGGCGCGTGCAGAGACAGCTTCACGCAATTAAAAAAAAAAAAAAAAAAATCGGTGGGAGACAGACCCCCGGAAGCCGCACGTCACGGAGCCACAAGGACAGGCCACCTCTCGCTGAGTCTCCCGGCTCCGTGGACTCGGCAGACGGTGTCCGAAGCGACCGAGGGAGGAAAGTCTGCCCAAGACAAGGAGAGCACGCCTCGAGGGCTCTTTGCTAAGAAACCGCCATCTCGTCTTCCCGGAAGAACCGCTCTCTGGAACAGTCGAGAAAGCGATCTCAAATCGCAACGTCGGGACATACGTGTGGAATTCTCGAGCAGGAGGCGTTCGGCTCCATACCGTCAGGCAAGGGCGGAGAAAAGGAGGACGACCCGAGCGGCCGGGTCAAGAAAAAGAACGAGCACCGCAAGATAAGAGAAAAGTAACAAGGACATCCGGACAAGGGAGGCGATCCCAGGACTCTGAAGAACATAAGAGCCCGAGATGAGAATATTCCCGACACATCAAGAAATACACACTTAAAGAAACTTTCTCGAAACATTTGTAATTTGGGACATTGGCCCGAGGGGTGTCATCGTGGGCTTAACGAAGAGGACTTGTCTAATGCCTATGAGACTCCCGGCTTATTGGCTACTAAAGCCGATGGGAATCTCGGTCTGTCTGCTACGAAGACCACTAGCCGGTAACTTTTAAAAGAGATGTATGTGAAAGAGTCTTCTTTGTCTTGCCCCTTCACAAAGGGTATAAAAGCTCTGTATTCATTAGCATGAAATCGTCATCTGTTCAAGAAGCAGGTGTCCGGTAGATCGTCGTCGTCGTCGCCTATCTGTCTCTCCTTCGACATATCTCACGACCCTCGTGGGGCGGGACCCCGCACACGAGGATGGCCTTTTCCACCCAGTCGTATCCGCCGTTCCCCTCACCCGGCCTGCCGATTCAATACCTACTCTCCCCCGGAACGTGACACGACAGCTGCCACCGAAGAGAAGCTTCACCCGGGCTCCCTGCTGCGGAATGACTTCTTCAGCTCCCAGAGATGCGCCACCATCTCACGGACACCCCATCCCGGTCCCGAAAACAACACCACCCAGGGGCATCCGCCTGCTCGTCATTCCGACTCGGTCCTATTCCCACAGAAGCCGCGGTGACACCGGGCCCCGCCCCGTGCAGAAGGCATCACTCACCCGCTTCTCTATCGTAAGCTTCCTTTGGCGTAGGCGTCTCACGCCGTCGCCCGGGCCCGGAGTGCGGTGGCACGTTCGCGGGCACCGCAACCTCCACCCGCCGGGCTCAGGCGATCCTTCCGCCTTCGGCTCTCCAAGTCGCCGGAACCACAGGCGCGCACCCCCCCCAGCTCGTCTCGTAGATTTCTGGAGAGACGAGGCCTCCTTCTGTTTCCTAGGCCGCTCGGAACCCCACGGGTTCGGGCCCTCCTCAGGCTCCTCCCAAAGAAAGAGCCGGGGTGACAGGCACGAGTCACCGAACCCGGCAGGCGGGATCAGAATCGACAGCCACTCTCTTCCCCTTTCCCCTCGCTTCTCGGTGGAACCATTTCTCGTTCGCCGCTATCTGTTATTTGGGTTGGGACTGCCAACGGCGATATCCGTGTACCCGTTTCCATCGGTAGGAGGGAAGTCACCCTTCACCGTTCCAGAGACCGAAAGCGGGGCGAGTCAGAACACATCGATGGTCACGGCAAAACGGGTGACGGCGTGCTCTTTTCCAACTTTTTGTAGGAAAGGAACTGGGAAGTAAAGGCTGATGATGACTTCTGTGTCGTGGTAACGCGCGCACATGACATTTATGAAGGCACACCATAAACATCTTTTACAAACAGACAGGCAGGGTGGCTCGTCCCCGTCACCCCCGCACTCTGAGAGACAGAGGGGGGACCGGCGCAGGAACCCAGGGGCGGGTGCAAGATCACCCCGGCAACCTGGTGAGACCTCAGCTCCACAATCCATCTTTGACAAATTCATTCCAGGCACTCCCGGCTACTCGGAAGGCTTTTAGCCTTACAGAAGGATCACCTGAGCCTAACAGGCCGGGGCTGTGGTAGCCATGATTGTGCCTGTGTGGATAACAGAGTGAGACTCTGACACACACACAATTTGTGTGTGTGTGTGTGTGTGTGTGTGTGTGTGTGTGTGTGTGTCGGAATCTCGCTCTGTTGCCCAGACTGGAGTGCCCGGGCACGCTCCCGGCCCCCCCAGCCTCGACCCGCCGGGCTCCGGGGATCCTTGCCCCTCAGCCTTCCAAGCAGCTGGAACTCCAGGCGCGCGCTACCGCACCCGACTCATTTTTTATTTGACGGTAGAGGTGAGGTCTCGCCGAGTCGCCCAGGCGGGTCTCGAGCCCGCGGGCTCAGGCGATCCACTCACCTCGGCCTCCCAAGGCGCGGGATGACAGGCCGAGCCACCGAGCCCGGCTCCAATTTATGGATTTATTTTTTAACAAATAACTTAAAGAACGTCTTTGCCTTCGTCAATTTTTATTTTATGAAAAAGACCACTTAAGATCATTATTATGTTATGAAAATTTATGTCGGGAGACAGAGTCACCCTTCATCATGCAGGCGGGAGTGAAGGATCAGAGCTCACCACAGCCTCCGCCTCCTAAGGGCAGATCATCCCTCGGCCTCGGTCCCGCCAGCAGCTGGGACCACAGCACGTGCCACCATCGCTGCCCGATCTGTTAAGTTTTTGTAGTCACAGAGGTCTGCCTATGTCGCCCGGGGCCCGGTCTCCTGAGCTTCAGCGATCGTCCCGCCTCAGCCTCCTAAAGCGTGGGGATGACAGGCATCATCCCGCCACGCCCGGCCTTTATCTCCACGAAGTCAGGAGACGTAAATAGTTTTCGTCCGGGCTTCAACGGCACCCACCCTCTTCACGTGCGCCCGTGGTACCCGACAGGTACTTTTTCATCCCTAGACTTCTTCCGGTCTCCCCTTCGGAGTCTCCAGTGTCCATCATAACATCTTCGGTGTCTCGGAGACGCTCCGTTTATTTTTTGGAACCCAGTGTATCCTCTTGAGACGATGCTTCATGTCGTTCCCACGTCTAAGTGAGAACAGGCGATGTTTGGTTTTGGGTTCCTGAGTCAGTACGCTCGGGATGATGGGCTCCCAGGTCGTCCAGGTTGTTGCCAGTGACGTCGCTTTATCGTTTTCGATGGCTGAATAGTATTCCACGGCATATATAGAGATCACATTTTTTTTTTTTTTTTAATGAGCCATGGATCGGCTCTGAAACAATTAGGTTGGTTCTACATCTGCGCCACGGTGAAACGCGCAGCCATTAACGTGGGAGTGCAGGTGTCAAAAAGAACGCTTTCTGAAACAGAGTCAAAATCCTCAAAATTCAGGAAATGTCTGACTTTTCACAAGAGGGAATTCATTCTCAGACAGTGGTCTTCCTTTCCGAAAAATCTCTTTGATGATAAAAATATTTGGCGATTTGGGCTCTTTTTTGCTTCCGTGTCACTTTCAGAATTGTTTTTTCTAATTCTGTAAAAGATGGCACCGGGGGGTTGACAGCAACTGCACTGAATCTGCCGATGGCTTGGGGCGGTAAAGACGTTTCGGTCACGTGGGTTCTTCCAGTTCACGAGCGTGCGATGCTTTTCATCTGTCTGCATCATCTTTCATTTCATTTCTTTTCTTTTCCTTTATTTATTTATTTATTTCTTTTCCCAGTCGGAGTCTCACTCTGTCGCCCAGACTGGAGGGCAGTGGCCGCCGCCGGCCGCCGCGGCCTCGACCTGCCGGGCTCCGGCGATCCTTCCGCCTCGGGCCCTTTCCCAGGAGCCGGAATGACAGGCGCGCGCTACCACGCCCGGCCGATTTTTTGGATCCCTCGTAGAGGTGAGGTCTCGCCGCCCAGGCGGGTCTCGAACCCGCGGGCTCAGGCGATCCACTCCCCTCAGCCTCCCCAAGGCGCGGGATGACAGGCGGAGCCACCGAGCCCGGCTCAAAGCCCATTTGTAAGTGCCGTGAGTTTTCTTTTCCATCTCACCCTCCAGAATCCACACGCGAATCACTTTTGTCACGAAGCCCTCCTCGATCGCTGTGGCCCATACCAAGCGCTACGAATTCCTGTACTATCACCAAGGCAACTACCCTCCCCCCTCCCCGCCCCTCACCTCCCTGACTTAGGACACAAATGCTGTTCTACAGCATTTTCTAATGTGTTTTCTGGTCGAATGTGTGTTTCTTTGACAAGATGACAAACTCAGAGTAAGAGCAGCATTTTCTGTGCCTGCCCCATGACCCTCACCCTCAAGGCCTTGCCAAAGACCAGACACAGAAAGCTTTCATCCTTTTATCTATCTATCTATCTATCTATCTATCTATCTATCTATCTATCTATCCATCCATTCATTCATTCATTCATTCATTCATTTGATTTGTGCGTGCGTGCGTGTGAGTTGGAGTCTCACTCTGTCGCCCAGACCGGAGTGCAGTGGCCGCTCCCCGGGCCCCCGCGGCCTCGACCTGCTGGGCTCCGGCGATCCCTCCGCCTCAGCCTTCCAGCAGCTGGAACTACAGGCGCGCGCCACCCACACCGGCTAATTTTGGGATCGACTGTAGAGATGAGGTCTCGCCAAGTCGCCCAGGCGGGTCTCGAACTCACGGACTCAGGCGATCCACTCACCTCAGCCTCCCAAGGCACGGGATGACAGGCTGAGCCACCGAGCCCGGCTCCCGGCTGATTTTTGGAGTGATTGTAGAGATGAGGTCTCACCGAGTGGCCCAGGTGGGTCTCGAACCCGCGGGCTCAGGCAATCTACTCACCTCAGCCTCCCAAAGGCGCGGGATGACAGGCGGAGCCACCGAGCCCGGCTTATATTTCTCTTATCTGTGCACGCACTGACTTAAAGTGTTTCAGACTCCGTTCCCTGCCCAAAAGCATACATTTTCTTCACAAGACAGCTTACTACATAAGTATTCAGTACTATCTGAAGAAGGCAACGTGGTACTGCCAGCCTTGACGACACTGGCCATCAGTATCTCTCTGCCTCTCTAAACGAGCAAGCAGCCTTTTCTTTTTATTTTTAGAGGAGTCGCTCTGTCACCCAGGCCGGAAGGAGTACAGTGGCACGTTCGCGGCCACCTCCACCTTCACCTGCTAGACTCTGGCAATGCTTCCATCTCAGCCTTCCAAGTAGCTGGAACCACAGACGTGGGCCATCACACCCGGCTCATCTTTAAAAGATCTATAGTAGAGATGAGGTCTCACCAGGTTGCGAAGTCTGGTCTCGTCTCAAACCAATGGAATCTGGCAATCCTCTCACCTCTGACTCCCAATGTACTGGAAGCAATTATAGGTGTGAGCCACCGTGCCCGGTGTGAGCAGCCTTTCTAAGAATGCAACCGGGTACTCGCCGCAACACCCTCCTGCAATACTTTGTCCTCCTGCCTAGGGAGAATTCAAGCTTTTTGGCTATATCGACTTCACCTGACATCCTTTCAACAGCCAGAACCTCGTCTATACAAAATATAAAATAAATAAAGATGCAGACATGATGATACATGTCTGTAGTCCCAGAGACTCAGGAGGCTGAGGTGCTGAGGCGGAAGGATCACCCGAGCCCCGGAGGTCGAGGCAGCGGTGAGTCGTGACTGTGCCACGGCACTCGATCTGAACAATAGAGTGAGATCGCGACTCTAAAAGTAACAATTATTATTATACTTCATATCCTGAGTGGCATGAGGTCAGCCCAGGTACACCCGTGCGTGTACTGTTCCCTAATGCCAGACTCTGACTGATGCCGGTGTGATCTTAAGAGCCACAAGCTACATGGAGTTCCCAAGGAGACAATTCTCCTCAGCACTTCCCATGTACTACGTAGTCAGAGCTGCAGGCAGGCAGGCAGGCAGGCTCAAGCTACTCCACAATCGGCCAATATCATGCACCAGAGAGAGTAGTGTCCTTAACCGATACACACAAACCGTAGATCACACATTCCACATCAAGCAAAGTAACAGTGGACGTCAAAAGAAAATGGAGAGGAGAAAGGGTTAGTGAACAGTTCAGGGGGAGCGAGGCGAGGAGGAGTTTTCCTGTGCTGACTCGGAGGGCGCATCATCATCTGGCAAGAACACGGGCAGAGTCTCAGGTGGGAGATGACCGGAGCGTATCACCAGGACAGCAAGACGGTGTCTGTCAAATGGCCTGTTTTGAGTCGGTGGAGTCCTGTTCTTTTAATAGTCACAAAGTCTTCCGATGAGGACTGACAGTGGATGGGCATATGCCCGGTTCTGTTCTCATCCGGTCGCAGGCGGTATCTATCGGTGAGGCAAACGACCGGGCACCGTAGGTACGAAGTCTTTTAGGAAATAAGACGAAGTGTTTTTCTCAGTCGGAGTTACTTTTGCAAAGGGTGCCCTTTACGCTCTCGAAGATAAAGATATTTTCTACTTGGCGTTTCATCTGTAAAAACAAAATGCTATGTTCATTAAAAATTATTAAAATTCAACATGTAGACGCTTTTCTGTAAACCTTCCTATATCAGACATAAAGACTGAAAAGTAAAACGTGTGTTTCCTGGGAACGCCAATGTCTTCCGCTTGTTCGATTGTGCTCGGCCTGACTCCCACCCCCCTCCGCTCTGACATCCAAGCCTGGGATCTTTTGATTCTGCTCTGGAAGGAGGAGGGCTTATCTCCCCGAGGGACCTGGAGGACACGGATAGACACTTTGAAGTGGCCGTCCCTGGGCTGCCGTCACCGAGAGTGCCAAAACCTGCCGACGGCACCAGGGTCACGTGGCCAGCATCGAAAAGTGCGCTGAGGTTGTAAAATTTCCTCCCGGAAAAGCCCTCACGGTGGTCGGCCTGCCTCTAGACTGAGGCAGAAAATGACTGCCCCTTGGCGGTCAAGTACTGTCCTAGTGCTCAGATACGGGGAAACTCACAGTTCCTGGACTCTCAGGTAGGGACGGAAGGGGTCCTCACCGTCCCCCCCCTCTTCCACACAGATTTCTCATCTCTAACACAAACCCCGGTCGAGTGGGGACTCCAAGAGTGGTGCTGAGCTCCGCGATGGGCAGGGCACCCGTAGATGGGGACACGGTTTGGAAGAGTCATACTCGTCAGTGACTGGGAACCACAGACATCAGTTGAATATCAATATTAAAATGTTATTTGGCTTTTAATATCACCATCGTTTAATACACGGCATAAAAACGGGCTTCTGTTTCCAAACCCGGGCATGCTGGATCCAGATAGGAACAAGAAAAAGCGGGCCTCCGAGAAGCACACGGCTGAGCAGATCACCAGGGGATGTTTGATGCACAGTGCATGGTGACGTGGGTGGGGGCAGGGAGAGGAGGCAGGTGGGTGGGGAAGCAGGAGAAAACGCTGGCCTGCTGGAGGAAGAACAGGAAAAAACCAGATCGGTCACAGGAGGAGGGAGGGGCGGGCTCGACGTGCAAATCTGGTTTCTTCATTTTCTCTGCTCCCTCCGCCTCCACCCCCATTTACTCGATCTATCGTACGTTCTGGGAAGAAAGTCCCTATGTGGTGTCATCGGTCGACGGCCTGGAAGCCAAAGGACGGAACCAGAAACTGTGACCTCAGGTCCCCATGGGGAAATCCCACATGGGCTCTGGGGGCCGGGGACACGGCATTATCTTCCCTCGTCTTGTCGATTCCCCGCCAGGGTGGAGGAAGCGGGGCTGGCCGGGCGGGAAGAATGACTCGAGGAACGAATCTGTGGAGAGCAGAGTCCCCGAAGAATCTCCCGTGTGGAACCTGATCGCTCTCAGGCTCCCCAGAGGGAAGGAAGAGGAGGAGGAGGAGGAGGAGGAGGAGCAGGCGGAACCCGGGGTCCAGCCCGGGAAGCAGAGGTGCTGTTCTCAGGCACCCAGGCCCGGGACGCCTCGGCCCGTAGCGTGACTTCTCAGATCCTGCTGCGCACCTGATACACTAAAGCTGCCTGTGAACGCTGGCCCGATGCCAGCAAGAGCAGGGCCCAAGGCACAGCTTCCGTGGCAAACGATGGTCGGCCGGTGGGGACTTCTGAGGGACTGGGGAGCCGAACTGCCTCAGCAGAGGCGCTCCTCATCTTTCCTACTGTCCGGTATGCCGGATGGAAGGTGAGAAGTTCTCAGAGAGTGAGTTGGGAAGGTGAGGGCCACAACCGCGGGAAGTTTGGCAGGTCCCATCATGAATTCCATGGGATCGTACCCGTCACCTAGTTTTCATGTGGAAAGGATGGAAGACGAAGTCAACGTATGCAGAGTAGCCATGGCCACAGTGGGTGACTCGGTCATGTTTTT